>ARYC01002193.1:0-72554 GCA_000711775.1 Oxytricha trifallax
TCATCGATTTTTATCTTTTCTGTCTCTTGAGCTTCTCCTGTAACTCTCTTTAAGACTCAATAATATTTGATTTTCTTTTAGCTGGCACAAGTTTTTATGTCTCTTTATCTTAAATCAAGAACTCACTGAGGTGATGCTTTTGCATTTGCTTTTTAACTTTTTCAGAGTGAGTATAAGACTTCATACAAGTTGTGCATTAGTACCTTCCAGCAACTTTTTCATGCTTGAAATATATCTTGGCTTTGCCAGAGCGTACCTCTTTAAAGTGTCTCTTCAAGCCTTGTTCGGTTGAGAAAAGATTCTAGCAGTCTTCACATTATAATGTTTTTATCTTTTCAATAGGGAGCTGTTCTTTTAGGTTCTCAACATATTCAATTTATGTTTAAAGTCCTATCTCTGCCCTCTCCTTTAAGTTCTTTACTTCTAAATTGAAGACCTCTGCTTCAAACTCAAGAGCTCTTAGCTCTACCTCCCTCTCAACATAAATAACTTCTGGTCTTTTAATTGAGCCAAAGTTTAGCTATGATTATCCACTGCTAAGTGAAACTGCTTTTCGATTTAAGTTAGCCGCCATGTTTAAATTCAAATTCAAATTTATATTATAAAGCTCTAATAACCTCTCTAGTTATAGTTACTCAGTACAGGAGTTGCAATTGCAACAATAATGGTTGATTTTGAAGTATTAAAGATCATATTTATGCTTGGTTTATAACTACAATTTTTTAATTTCATGATTAATATTTTAATTTTGGTACTAACTTAGATAAAATTCAGGTTGGTACTGTTACCAATTAGGTTTTGAACCATTTTGGAACTTTTCCATTAAAACCTCATTAGTTTAAAACTAGGTACTAATTAAGTTTTGGTACTATTAAATTGGTAACAATTAAAATTAAACGGAATTAGTACCAGTACTAATTAAATTTAAACAAATTAAGTACTAATTCAATAGAACTAAATTGATAAAAATGTAGCTACATTTCTGCAGTTTGTTACAGCTTCTGCCAGCTTTCTCCACGTATCCTAACCATGTTGACCTCCAATAAGATGCCCATATCTAATACTAAAATTATTAACACTAAGACTCAGAACTCTATATATTAAATTTTTTAATTCAATACGAAGAGAAGGAACAAAGATGGAATCTATAAGTACTGCAATGAAGAGGGTTGAAGCTTAAGAAATGATCTCAAGATTTAGAAGCAAGGAGGATAACTATCGATACCTTATTCAACATGGTAAGCAAGTAACACATACTAAAGCATATACTATAGTGGGACTATTCCTTCCAACGACGGAAAGTAACAAAATCTAATTCTTAAAAGCGATACTCTGTGATGAGAAGAAAGCCTTCAAAAACAATGAAATTAAGTTGATAAAAAATACCAAACTACCCAGAGATTTCAGTCACTAATCTATACGAGGATGCGATGAATCATGAAGAGTTAGTAGTTTATCTTCCTACCAAGAAACAATTCTCTTACAAGCTTCCAGAAAGGAGCTTCTTCTTTGGTGTTCTTGGCACTTTAAGAGAGAGGAATCTAAGCGAAATCATTGAAGAAGCTCATAAGAAACGCTATTCAATTTCTCCTGAAGATTAAAAGAAGCAAGGCATACAAATAAGCGAGACCTGGATTGCTGAGCTTAAGAAGCATCCATACCTCTCTAGTAAGCTTTGACATATAACTTTGTAGGGAAATCTGTAACTGGTATATTGCTTATGAAAGATCATGCAAAGGTTCACAGAGAGAGAAAGTCATAGACCATTCATGAAGTGAGCAAGAGACTTTATAAAGATGCTTAAAAGCCAGATGAAATGAACATAGATGCAGGAGCTGGCACAAAGAGAAGAAATATGGGCCCAAGCAAGCCATAAGAAGAGGAGAAAAAGAGAAGACAAACCCATTTATGGGTTAATTTAATATGTAAATATATTCATTCGTTTAAATCTAGAACTTATTTATAAACATTCATTCTTCCCTCTCTCGCACAAATTGTTGTCTTATCTATGCTTACTCTCTTGCAGCTACTCTGAATCAAGTCTACTGTATCTATAGGCAAGTCATGCATTAGGTGATATAGCAGCAGTTTCTTGTAGTAGGTCTTGATTTAACTCCAGTAGAATTCAATTACATTAAATTAAGGGCTCTAAGAAACATTGTATACAGGACTAATGTTTAACTCTTCATAAGCTTTCTTAGACTCCTTAGTCTTATGAACTGAGAGGTTGTCAACAAACAGGATGATCTCTTAATCGTTGTATTTATCTCTCAGCTTATATAGGAACTCTATGTACTACTCTCGCTTAATAGAGCGAGGATGAATAACATAACTTTTTATAAGCCAGAGTCTTCACTAATACCTGCTAAAATTGCATGAGTTACAACCTTTACTTTCTAATCGTAGACTTCTATATTATCATACTTCTTATACCAAGACTTATTAATAAAGGTGTTGAAGGTAAACACAGCTTCATCAGCGTGTATGAACTTGATGTTATTGTCAATAGCCCTCTGCATTTAATCATATATATAGTTTAAATTATTACTATAAAATGGCACTGTAAAATCAATCACTCTCTTCACTCTGTTGACAGTCTTGAAAGTAATACCATTTCTTCTATAAATGTTGGCTATAGTTTATGGAGAGATACGCATGTCAGGAAACTTGCGATGAAACATCACAGCTCGCTAGTCTAGTGGAAAGTTGTGCCCAATACTTTAAAGTCTTCGAATCACAGAGGTAGTCAATATGGTGCTGTGAGAACTTTTATTTTCTTGCAGGATGCTTTCAAGTGCCTGAAGAATAATGCTAAACAGCCAACAAGCAATGATACCTAACTGTTGAGGCACTCTTGCGCAGGAGCTTTGCTATAGCAGCATAATTCATTACTCGTTTGGCTTAGTCTATATGAATACTTGTACCATACCTAAGCTTAAGCAGTAAATCTAAATATTACTCATCATAAATAGACCCTAAGTTTCGCTAATTTCTATTTCTCATTTTACAAATTGGCCTAATTTCTCTACTAACCCCAATAAGACCCCAACTATACCCTACAAATCAAAGCACTTATAAACCTCACTAAGGGGTTTTGGGGTTTTGATTATACACTCGTTTCCATATCTCAACCTTTCCTCAAACTCTTGAACTCTTGCTCTTTGATTCTGAATATTACTTCCTTTGTCTTCATACATTGCCTAAAGCTCTGCTAATTCATCTCTAGTAATAGCGATCTCCCTAAGCAACATGTGATTTTCTCTCTCTATATCTTTACAATGTGAAGTATCCCCTCTTATTTCAGACTTCAAAATTTGTTCCTCTTCCCAAAGTCTTTGGTATTCATGTTCTTTAGTATTGAACTCAAAATTTTAGTTTTCAATTTTCTGTTTCTTAAATAGGACATCGTTTTGTAAGTCATCTTTCTCATTTTTAACAAGCGCAATTTCATTGAGCAATTGATCTATGATATCGTCCTTCGATTTCAAAACATTCGAAAGATTTTCAGCTTTCTCAGTTAGTTCTCGATATTTTTCAGGATGAACTACGTGTAAGTTTCGATCCATATATTCAACTTTCTCTTCTAAATTTTACTCTTCAATCATATCTAAATTTACTTGATCTTATAGCTTTCTTTCTGCTTGTCTTAACATCTAAAAATCTTTGTTTAGCAGTTCTTTTTCTTGTTCCATTTCTATGAAATATTCAAAGTGCTATTATAAAATGTGATTCTCAAATTGCTAAGTGTTAAATTCTTTAACTAGTTCATTGTAATATGGTTTCATTAGACACATCCATGAGTAATTATCTGAAGTTTGTCCGGGTTGAGGGACTGCAATAGGATTAATAATCATTTTCTCCTTATATTTCTAGTCTTTCTCTGAATGCTAATTAATAGTGCCTTGAATAGCTGGCTTCTTGGAGTCTCCATAGAATTGCTTGTTGTATTTTTCAATCAACTTCGCAAGGTCCTCCCTTAACTAAAATTCCTTAAAGTTTCCCACAGAAAACTCTCCAATATTAACTTTATTTGAATGATTGGGTAGAGGTTGATTTATGTCAACTTTTTCCATGTTGATTTATTAAGGCCTTGAAGGATCTAAATTTTAATTTTATTAGTTATGAATGCCTGAGTTCTCTAGGTTATTTTTGCTATAATGTATTTCAGAAAGATCAATCTTCTAGTCTCCGTATTTTGAATCAATGATAATATCTTCTTGCGGAATATTTAATAAGTTCCCATTGATAAGATTTTGTTATTCTTAATCATTAAGGTCATTGTCTAGTTGTGGCTCAATTCTACTCTAGCTCACAGAATCTTAATGTTCGCTTAAATTTCCAATTGGAGTAATAGCATCTTTCAACTCAATATCAACTCCATTGACTTGCTGTTATTCAATATCTCCATCTTGTTTTTACTTATTGGATGAGTATTGGAAATGATCATTTTTCTTTGGGGAAATACTTTTTTAATCTTGAATTAAGACCTATTCTGAGCTGCGTTTTACTTAGTAATTATTTGAGTGATCAACATGATTTTGAGGTGGATTGGATTTAGTTTGAAATTATGTTGATGAAAATTCTTGATCTGCTGATGTCTAGGGTACTTCCTATTCCTGCAAATCTAAGTTATTACCCTTAATAAAATTAAATTCCACTTTATTTCAAATAATTACTCTCAAAATATACTAAATTTGAATCCTTTCTACTTTGAACTTATTATTGATTAGTAGAATTAGCATTACTAGATATCTTCTATTATTAACTCGTTTTGCTTCCAGGCTTAACATTGAAATTTTATCCTGCTAGCTATATAAAAAATTAACTTATAGAGTATTTTTATTTACCTGTGTTTTTTAGGTATTTAAGGCTGTTTGTTGCTTTTGCATTAGCTAACCTGAGGGGGATGTAGTTTTTTGCAATTTCTTTTAACTTTGTCGCATTTTAATTATATTAAAATTTTTATTTTATTTCAATGTATGTTTATTAATAGAGGCATTATTTTTTCTCATTTTTATTGATTAAGAAGTACCAAACTTTATTTGTTCACATTTATTCAGGTTAAGAGACTCTCAACAGCAAAATCACATCAACTCCTTATATCAATTCCTCCAGTCTGCATTGAAAGAAGCTTTGATCATTTTTGAACACCACTAAATATCTGATAGCTCTCAATCAGATCAACCCCAAAACCCCTTAGCAAAATTAAGGGATTTGTAAATGAATCTAGGAGTTCAAACTATGGGTACAACATTTGACACCCTCATCAATATAATTTTTGAGAAGATAAAATCATAAACCACTCTATTAAAGAGCAGTAAGGATGATCTAAATAAGTTAAAGTATGATTGGGAAAGAAAAAATAGTGAAGTTTTCGTTGAGTTTTAAGACCAGATAGCAGACTTGAAGGTAGTAATTAATAGATAAAATATCGAAATTGAGGAATTAACAGTCAAATTAGTGACGACGGAGAATGATAAATCATGGGAACAGTTGAGGGATAAATTGCTCTAAGAGAAATCATAAATGCAGAACTAATTGCTGACAAGTGATTCTTAAAATGCTCAGATGTCTTAAAAACTTAGAATTATAGAGGATGACTTATTTATAATTTTCTAACATATAAAGAATCTTGCCCTTTAAATAAAAATTTTATTGTGTATTATAAAATTGATGCATGACTAGAAGCATGTTTTAAATGCTTTATAAACATTGACATCTACCAATTTAAAGCTTAAATCTCATACATTCTAAGATAAATCCAAAGAAACACTCTTCGGATTAATTAAAAGCTAAATGCTTGAAATGATTGATCAAATTCGTATATTTTGTGAACAGCTAAGATCTGATAATGATATCCTCAACTTATTAATATTAACAATTCATTTTTTCCCTTGTTCTACAGTAAAATAATTTATAATAAACTCAACCGTTAGATCTCTAAACTAACAGACTAAGTTAGAAATCTCGAGGATGCTAGGGATTCAAATAGACATATGAGCAACGAATTGAAAAATGAAATTGAAAGCTTAAAGAATCAGTTGAAACAAACATTAATAAGCAAGGAGTACGCTTAAAATGACGAAAAAAAGCAACAGGTTTACTTGGAGTAGATCTTAAGGAATCTCCAAGATTTGAAGTATCAAAATGAGACTACAATTTAGATTGTATTTTAGTTATGATTTAAGAATCTAATGTAAATTATATATGGTGTGAATGCACGTGTCCCCACACAGATCACACTTGATACCTCACTATTAATACATCTCTGAGAATCCAAGCATGAACAACAGCAGTTTCCCAAAAAGAGATCATTCTTAGAACAACTCACTAACCCCTCAAAATAACCTCAACCTCATTGAAGAATAGCTTTCTGAGGGAGAAGGGCATGAAATACCAGAAAAAGATTAAAACAATCATGAAGAAAAATAATCGGTGAAGTAGCAATCTGCTAATAATTCTAAGAGAGGGTCACTAACGCCTAAATACACAGCTGCTGTGGACTATTCACAGTATTTGCATAATAAGAGCGTCGAAGAAGCAAGTTTGAATGAGTCTAAGGAGTCAAGAAATACTATCACTTAACATAAGAAGTCTAATCCACTCCAAGAAATGTTTAAAATATTTACAATAATTTCATTAATATATTTACAATAAGTGATAAAAATGTCATTCAATAACTTGCTGAATACTCAAAAGAAAACTCATCATAACAAAGAAAATCTAGACTCACTTATCTATTTTTGATTTTAGCATGATTTACTATGAGATAGTTTGAATTATAAAAAATTGAAATCTAAAAGTTCAGACTAGAAAATTAAGCTTTCTCAAGCAGAGTATAAAACCTAAAGTCTCGCATTGACACTGCTTATGATAAATTTGCAAATCAGTAGCAAACTAAGAGTAGCAATAAAGTTAGTGAATACCGAAGCAAAAGATAAAGCAAGCAGAATGAAGAGTTCACTTAAGTAAAGAAGAACAACACAGTGAAAACAAAATTTAATCGATATTTCACTAATAAATTAATAATGTATATTATATTATGGTAATGAATCTGTCAAAGAGGTTTATGGGGTCAATGCAAGACAGCGATGAAGAAAACTAAAACACGCATAACTTACATCGCAGATCAGTGAATTCATCCACTCACTAGTACCCCTAAGTTTAAGTTGAGGTAGATGGAGATCATTATGATGAAAATGAATATGGCCAATTAAATCCCCGTAAAACCAAGAAACTTAGCAGAGTAGTAGCAGAGAGAGAGTCAGCCAACACAGTGATGATGATGCACGACTAAAACAGCCACCAAAACATCTTTGGATCTGCCTCCAGAAGAACATCAGAGCCAGACAACAACAATAACAGCGGCTACTATCAGAGGACTAGCGGCAATCCAAGGAGATAAAACACTTTAAATTCTTCAGTTGACAATAACTCTTTGATGAAGTAGAGAGCTTATCTGACAGCAAGTGATGAAGAAGGAGAAATGTCAGATGATTTGATGGGAGGCATGACACTGGGCAGAGGAAGCAACAAAAACAATAACTCTTAGCAAATGAGTCAAAATAATCAAAGAGTTAAGCAGCAATATAACGTAATTAATACCAGTGCGAACAACAATGACTAGGATCTAAGCAGATCTTCTTACAATACGCAGAGTCATTAATAATTATAATTTTTAGTATAAATATACTAAATATTTACTGAGCAACAGCAGAAAGCCGTAATAAACAGCAACAGCCACTTCAACCACAGTAACTGTATCGAAGCAGTAGCAATAAAAGACTACTAAAAGATTGCTTGAAAAGTTTCAAATGTACAATGCTCAACATAAAGAAGGTGCTAGACATTGATAGCAGAAGAAATAACTGATATATCTAAGAACATAAAATTATATTTATTTGTGATCATTTGTGGAATATTTTTATAATGAAGTTTTTATATAGTATTTCTTTAAATTACTATAATTCTTTGAAATGAATGATAATACAAGTTAATAATAATGAATGATGGTAATATTTCTATTTGAATTAAGAAGAATATTAATTAAAATATGATGAGTTAACGTTAAAAATCAACAGACAGTTCTAATGCTCACAATCCATTGTTAAGCACTATTAACTATTAACACCAAATTATTCCTGCGTCATCTATATATTTATTTATCCTAGGTTATACTAAAAATGCTTTATAAACTAATTATGATATAATCTAATGTGAACAATTAAGAATACATGCACATATTTGAGAGTTTACTGCAGTAGGCAATTGGAATATAAAGTTTAGCTTAGCACAAATTTCAGAATATCCCACTTATTTCTCAACATTCGAAGGTAATTAACAATGAATTCAACTTATTTCTTTCGTTTCTGTCTGAATTACTGGAAATTAAAAAATGAACATTATTTTTGATAATTGTTTGCTAATTTACTCATGAATTACTATAGTCTTTCAGAGAGTTGTGCACCAGCTTGATTTCTCAAAATAAATATCTGGTTGAGAACTGCCACTCAAATCAAATCGACTCTGCTAAAGCAACTAATGGTGGAAGTATGATAGCTTATATGACTTAAACACCAACAAACCACAAAGATTTGAGTGACAGCAAGAATAACTAGATTACAGGTGCTAACATGAGCAGCATCTTAAAGCAGTCATTCAGAGCTAGTAACATAAGCGACTAGTAACAAACATATGGGACGACCAGTGAGCTCAGGAAAGCTGAATAAAAGCTAGAAGAATATGTAAGACACTTAATATTATTGATCATTGTCATTAATGCTTTTATTATAGAGAGTGGTGTTGAAAAACTTAGAATCGGAGTTAAAGCACACAAAACAGAAAGAGCAACAGTTCTCAAGTGAAATAGACAGATTGAGAAACGATAATATGTCACTTAATGAACAATTAATGGAGGCTCTAAACAGAGCTAACGCAAAAGCCAGGGACAACAGTAGCAATAGAAAAGACAGGTTGAGCACAAGTATGAAACAGCAGTAAACATTGGAGATTTAAGAATTGCTTAAACTTCATGAAGAATCTGAGGATATAAAACAATTAATTTTTGGAATTAAATTATTATTATGTACTATAAAAAATAACTATAAAGAAACTTATTCTTATCATATAATCTTAAAGGTCAAACACTTTTTTCATCAAATTGAGATCTTTTATACGATTCTAACTGAGAATAGGGTTGATAAATAAATTAAGAAAAATATAGAATTAATTTTATATATGGCATCATCTCGAAGAGACCCAAGACTAGGTTTGGCTTAAAAAGAAGTATGTTACATGAAGATTATAAAGTTTATATATATAGTTGGTTAATTTTAGCGTAAGAGCTCAAGATATGATACTAAAGCAAGGACCACTCGCGCTTAACGGTGGAAATAGTGTGGGACCATTTTTCGGAGGAGCTGGAGCAGGAACCTACAAAACAACTAAAAAATAATAAAATGTAGTTTCTCTGTTTTATTTAAATATTCTTAACTGATGACTTGCAATTTAAAGTTAATTAATCAATATCAATGCGTGAAAATGCAACGAATGTAACTACTAACATCAGTCAAGAAGAACATTCCAAACTTATCAATTTAATGAGTAAATTTTTAACATCTTAATCATATATTCTTTTTAGATAAATCTCAAATTCATGAAAATGGTGATTAACTTCTACTTCCATCAATTAAACTTAGAATTTAAATTTATAATTATAGTTTACTTTTCTCGTTTAAATTGATAGTTTAAGACAAATAGAATTGGATAACAGTCGCCTTTCAAACCGTCTCAACATTTGTTTGACAATTCCTTAATAGGTTAAAAAATGAGAAAAACCACACTAAACGATAAAGGCTTACTAGATGTATCAACCACCACTCATAAGAAGCATTCTTACATTTTAATTTAACTAATTTCAGCATGCTTTAATAGAAGAAGGTATAGGAGCGTTGCTGAAGGAAAATCCTTTCAAAGGCAGTAATTCAGTTGAAAGAAAAACCTAAGTGAAAATGAATCCAAAAGTTTTGGAAACTTGGATTAATGAAACGCTGTAGGATGCTGAACATCTCGACATTCCAGGCGTTATTTTAAAGCCAGAGCATAAGAATCCAATATCAAGGTATGGCATAGATAGACTTGCACTGACTAATGCAGGTATTCCAAATGAAATGGTGGACAGAATATTTAGAGCGCTGTTTGTTTACTCAGTCGGATTTTATGAACTTATTAAGAAATGTCTTCAACATACCGAGAAGAAATACAGTATCATTACTGCTATCTGGAAAGTATTCTCTATTCTCCTTGAGTATTCACAGCAAAATATTTAATGAATTTTACACATTTTTGGTCCTCTAAATATGTTTTTATTGAAATATTTAGATTGCTGCAAAACTGATTACAGAATGCTGATTTCTGAAATATCAAAAGAGCATAAAGAAGAATTAGATAAATTAGAGAAAGAGTTTCACTAAAAATTCTAGGAACAAGCTCATAATGAACGCATCTTAAAGTAAAACATGGAAATTCTTCAAAAATACAATGAAGAAATTGAGAAAGATAGAACTAATGATTTTCCTTATTTCTATAATGTGTCTATTATCTTATTTAACAGGATCTAATTAATTATGTATTAAATCAATGAGAGACAGATGAGATTGAAGCTTGAAGAAGAGTACATGCAAAATACTAAAAATCATGAAGAAGAAGTGTAGCTTCGTTTGAAATTCGAAAGTAAATTGAATAATATGCATTCTGTTCACAGAGATCTTGAAACCAGATATAAGAGAGCACTAAATGAGTTGGCTATTTTTATTATATACATAATTTCTCTAAAAATCTTCAAAGTTAATTTACAAATGGCTACTCTATAGAACACAAACGAGCAGTTAGTAAACAGAAACAACTCCCAATTAGATGAAATAACAGTCTTAAAAACAGTGAAAGCAGAAAATGAAAGCAGAATTGCTTACAATGAAGAGAAACTTCAAGCTCTACAAAGAGAAATTAATATTAAAATCAAACAGGTTGAGGATTATGAGTAGAGATACACATCAACGCAGGATGAATTGGATTTGACTAAGTATAAACTTCAAGAGTCATAGAAAGATATAACAGAGTTAAGACTCAAAGGAGATGTCTATGATTCATAAGTTGGTGGGTATTTTAATTTTAAATAGTAATAATAAAATATTATAGTTTTTAATTTTATTTCTATGTAAAAATGGGTTAAGAAATGAGAAGTAGCATTTGCAACTTGAACTTAAAGAAACAAAAGATCTGCTAAAGATTTATGAAACTAAATTCATTTAGTATATAAAGCTAATTTCTAGTTAAAATCCTATAAAATAAATCTATTTTTATTTAAATGCACTGAGTTGATGAGTGAAATTAATAAGATAAACGTTGACTACCAAGAAAGTAAAAGGGAAATTATAGGATTTGGAGAGATATAAAAAGAGCGAGATGAGCGTATTGATAAACTTAAAAAGGAATTGAGAGAGCTTAAAATGGTTCATGAAGACTTAGATTTGAAGCATGGCACTCTTACTATTCAACATGAAAAGATTAAGGAACAGTACGAAACTTTTAATATTTAATTTTTAATATAACTTGCAAAAGAGATTTAGATGATGCAATCGAAAAGCTTCATGTTACAAACAAAGTAAGACACGAAACAGAAGTCAAACTGCATGAAGAAATAGATAAGACAAGAACACTTAATGATATCATTAAGGACAAGGAAGATACTTTGTAGAAGAGAACTACAGAAATTGAGGAACTTGACAAGAAAGTTTTGTGACACTTTTAATGTAATTATGATCCAAGATTTATTTCACAAATTATCAATGTAAATAAGTTATCGAGTTAGAGAGATAAAATGAGGCATTGGAAATCAAGAAGGCCGGAGTGGAGAGACAATACGAATTGACAAAGAAATAATTGAATGAAAAAGTTCAAAATTTGAATGATGTCTTGAGTAGTGAAAAGGAGACGAGAGAGATGTGGATAGAGAGATATGAGAAAGAATAGAAAGACCACACTTCAACAAATGCTCAACTAATCTTTGAGTACTTTAACTTTTATGATATATAGTGATATACAGTTTATTAGCATCAAAATCCTAAATGAAGGATTAAGTTCTTTAATGTAAAAATGCGGAGATCAAACTTCTGACCTAAACCAAAGCTAATGAGGTGTTAAGTGAGTCAAATACAAGACTTCAAGACAACTTAAATGAGTCCCTAGCTAGAGGTGAAAACTTAGAACGTGAACTAAACACTTAAAAGGAAATAATGCGTTAAATGGACATTAGTAAGAAGGAGTATATTCAAAAGCTTAAAAGGGAGTTAGAGACTGTAGAGAGCAGATTCACTCAAAGAATTGATTAAATTCAAATGATATCTGAGGATTACTATTCTAGAGCTAGTAAAAGTTGGCTTGAATTCACTGTAGTCAAGATTAAATACCATGAAACTATGGATCTACTTGATGAGGCTAATAAGACTATAGTAGCAAGAGATTTGCAAATTGAGGATCTTGGAATGTAAATACGCAACTTAGAAATGAACATCGAGGAATACTATACTCGATGCAGTTTCGCCATTCTTGATAAATCTTAACTCTAAAATATACTAAGTCTAGTAAAAGGCAAAGTAGATAACCTTGAAGCTTCTAATAAGCACCTTAAAATTGAGGCAGACTAAAAGATAAAATACTAAAATGAATACAACTTGCTGCTTTAGAGCACTTCTCAATTGAAGAAAGAACTCTAAAGATAATAAAAGAACAATTTACAATCTCATAAATAGAATGAAAATAGTAATACTCCTAAAAATGTTGCCTAAAATGCATAACAAAATGTTGTGGGTCAATCTTCTCTTAGTGTTCACAATCAGACTATATCTAATAATTAAGGAAGTTCATTGCAAATAAGTATGACTGAGAAATAGGATGCTTAGGTTTAAACTATGTTACTAAGTAGCAACATTGATCAAATGAGTAATTAACTCCAAAAGGCTTCTCAATAGTATTTATTTTTTAAAAAATTTAAATGGAATTAATTAAGTAATTCAAAAGTAAAATCATTTTTATTTAGAATTGATAAAGAATTAATCTAATAATTTTAGTAACCATCTGGAAGCTAAGGTGTTAGAGTAGGTGGAGGTGGTGAAATTAAAAAACCACCCAAGAAAAGCGTAGTACCTGGTCAAGGATAAAATTAAGTTGTTCCTAATTTACAGATTATTTATAGTAAATATTTAATGAAAGATTGGTGGGATTTCAACTGGTTAATAGCAGAATGACAGTATCTAATCTAAATAAGCCTAATTTTATTATAAATTCTCATCTTATAAAATGTTAATTATTGAATAGTAAACACTTAATAGCAATCCATCTTTGAATAATGGAAGCATCTCTAAGAAAAACAGTATTCAATCCCAAGGCAATCAATCAAATGCCACAATTTAGTCATAAAAGAATTAGTCACAAAAGAACTTAGATTTAAGTGTAACTCCTAAAAGCAATCAGTAAATGTTGCAATCTTTATATCCACAGACTACAACTAATCAACAGAGAGTTTCTATATAAAAATTATGATATCTAATTATTTTCTGTTTCAAACATACAATTGCAACCAAATGGAGGTAATGCGAGCAACCAAAGATTATATGATAGTCAGGTAACTTCCCCTAAGAATTAAGTTCAAGTTGACAACCTTAAACTCAATCAAAACCAAATGAATGACTTTACTTCTTCAAACTAAGGCGAGACTATGATAAGCAAAATCTCACCTTCAAATGTTTACGGTGGAAATAATATGATGGACAACAACACTATCTCAAGTATATTGCAGTCACCCTAAGGAACTATTCATCAGCACAACCAAAGTCAAGTAGCCAACACAGCTAGGTTGATGAATGTGTAACAAACATTAATGGAAAATTCTCAAATAAATTTAAATGGCAACTTGGATTATTAAACTATTCAATCAAATGCTTAGTTGCATAATATATCACAGGAAGACCCCTCATACTTAACAAATTAGAACATCTTAGCCAGTTATAACATGTAAATTGGCTAAGGTAAAATGCCTTAAGTTCAGGGCTATGATGGAAACGGAGTTATCATCGAGTAACAAAATGAAGATGATGATCATGAAAATGGCAATAGAAGCAGAACTATTGGGACAGGAGATGGAGCAAGACTTTAAGGTAGAGTAAGTACACATCATAGTGGAAATGACAATTTCCCTAACAAGAAGAGTAGCAAGCAGATAATTACATATAACGGTATGAGTACAGTCATGTAAAATCCTTCCCAAATTAGAATAAATTCAGACAATCCATACTCTAATTTGCAATAGGTTAGCAGTCTGTCTGGTATCACAGGTAAAAATGTGATACTTTTCAATCAAAACAATGGGGGCTAGACAAACAAAAGCAGAATTAGTGATAACTAGATTCGTGGTTCTGGCTTATAAAGCGATGGCTCTATGTAACAAAGATATGACTTTGAGGGTTTAGCAGAAGAGAAACTTTCAGGTTTCTAATAAGAAAATAACTATCATGACGAAGATGAGGAAGAATTTGTTAACGACGATGGTGAGGATGGTACTTTTTAAGATTAAAAAATTAGCAGATAAAATGATGAATCCCTGGCACAAGATTCAATGATGAACTAAAGTCTCTACAATTAATAGCTAGTCATGAACTAACAGTAACAGTAACATAGCAGAATGAAAATTGACATTAATGCAACAGAGAGAAGAAACGCAAGCAATATTGTTAATAGCATGGGAATCAACAACAACACAGGAGGAAACAATACAATGACCATGCAAAATCATACTTCGATGCAAAGTCCCATGTCTTAAGTTTCATCGGTATACTTTAATATTGCTAAAATAGATAATATTAGGAAATTTGAGAAATACAAATACATTATATTAATACAAGTAATTATAACTGGCACTAATTAAATCAGCTATTAATTGTAATTTGATTTAGTGCACTTTTAATTTTAAATATCTTTAATAATTATGACCAAATTGTACATTATACATTGTACAGTTTCATAGTATTTTCTTTTTTTTAAATTAAGGCGTACTTTCAGTATTGTACAATGTACATTGTACAGTTTCATAGTATTATCTTTTTTTTTAATATTAAAATTGTACAAATCTGTGCATTGAGATTAATTAGAGTCATTATTATAAATTAATTATGCAAATGTAAAATGAAAAGTGTAATCTCCCTAGTTTCTTGACTATATTGATCACTTTTTGACTTCGGGTTTGCTGTCATTTGTCTCCACATATGTATTTTCAATCACCGTCTCCTCGTCCTGCATCAACTCTGCGTCCCCATCTGCAGCCAATCTTTACTGAAAATACATAGTGAGCTCCACCCACTGAAGGGGAACTTCTCATCTTCTCTAATCATGGCCTCTGTGAACTCTGCTGTCAGCATTCTCGTCTCGAATGACTTTCTGTCTAACTGACTCATCTGGCTGAATGGCAACTGATTTGAGATAGCAAGAATCTGGCACTTCTAGAATCTAACGACAGGTGTTTTGTATTTCAGGTTCACGGGGTAGCCTTCCCCATCAAAGAATCGCTTCAGATCGTCAATTTAGTCGCTATCGTAGAATATGTCCTTCTTTATCTCGTCCATGACTACAAGCTAGGGCTATTTCTGAGGAGTATTGGAATCCATGCAGAAAGACCTGTTGAGTATTCTGAAATCTTCGGTAATAAAGATCTTTCTGATATGTTTAGCAAGAGTAGTCTTTCCCGTGTTCGGCTCCCCGAAGAACCAGATAACATTGACCTTTTCTGGGCATTTTCTAAATATGACTTTGTAGATCTTGTCTACCACATCGAAGTATAGCATTTCTTGTAGAATGCTTTGATCAAGTTTTATCAAATGCTTAGATTAGGTATCATGGCGATGAAGAAAACTACATAGTGATTAGATCTTTGTTTGTTGTGGCTCTGGATTTGATTGAATTTTCTATTCATACCCCTAGTAAGTGATAAGTTTTTTGTGGTTTTTTACAATTCTATCGCATATCTCGCTATCATCTTGAAACATTCTATACATATCCTCGACAGAGCTAACCTATTACGACCTCACCAGCTCTTTAAATTAATCTGAAATTCTGCGTTGTGATTGAGAGGAGCTTCTTGATGAAGTCCTTTTGATTTCTTAATTTTTGGCCTGAACTTTTGCGAATGCGATAAATTCTTAGAAATTCTAAATGTCTCCACAGTCAAGTACGAACTTCCCATTATTTTCGTATAGTTTTCTGAGCTTTACTTTGCCAATCAGTGTAAAGGAGAATGGAAGATCTCTAAAAGCCTAGTATCCAAGATATTCAGGCTTGCTAAAGTAATTCTTTGTAAGGCCAAGACCATTTTACTTAACGTGAATAGAGAGGTATTGCTTCAATGAACTGTCATCATCGGTAACATGAAAGATGAGTGCGTGGCTGAACCTCGGCGATTTAAGCGACAATACTTCTTCGACTTGGGTGTGCATTTATCTATCTTCTTCGGTCTTGATGGCAAAAACAAAAATCTGTCCCCCATTTGTTGAAGAGTCTGACCTCTATTTTAGTTGCTTCTCCATTCTAATTATTTATGTATGTTCTTTCTGAAAGAAGCCTCAAATATATAGTTCCCGGTTGTCACTCATTTGAATAATCATAATTTTCATATTAATATTAATAATAATGACTCTAATTAATCTCAATGCACAGATTTGTACAATTTTAATATTAAAAAAAAAGATAATACTATGAAACTGTACAATGTACATTGTACAATACTGAAAGTACGCCTTAATTTAAAAAAAAAGAAAATACTATGAAACTGTACAATGTATAATGTACAATTTGGTCATAATTATTAAAGATATTTAAAATTAAAAGTGCACTAAATCAAATTACAATTAATAGCTGATTTAATTAGTGCCAGTTATAATTACTTGTATTAATATAATGTATTTGTATTTCTCAAATTTCCTAATATTATCTATTTT
Source organism: Oxytricha trifallax (assembly GCA_000711775.1). Lineage (NCBI taxonomy): Eukaryota > Ciliophora > Spirotrichea > Sporadotrichida > Oxytrichidae > Oxytricha > Oxytricha trifallax. The sequence continues at coordinate 17,043 of ARYC01002193.1, forward strand.
AGCAATAATATTATTCAGAATAAGTTTGGTCTATAAACTTAAAATATTGCGACAACTGGTAAACTTAAAACTGCATGATTTATTTTTAATGATGAACTTTAAAATCCCATGTTTTTTATTGATATATATAAATATATACATTTACATAGAATGGGTAAGAATACTAAAACAGGAAAGTGAAGGGGAAGACATCAATCAGAACACTTATTAAATCAGCAGCAACCAGAGAGAATTAATGATTTAATCGTTTAAGAAATATTATAGATTTATTATCATAATTTAATCAAATTTTATTACTAATACATTATATATTTATCAAATGAGTCTCTGATCTTGCTTGATGTATTTATTTACAATGTTAAAGATCTCTTAATTAATATCAAAACCTACTTATTTATCAATAGCTTAGATATTTATGCTTGGTTATTGTTTGTGATGTTTGGTTTTAAATAGTATTTATTATTACTACAAAATCGTTTCTCTTTCTTAAGATAATATGGGAACTCTAAAATATATAAATATTAAACAGGTATAATTTTCTTAATTTTAATTTAAATTAAGAAAGTAGTTATATAAGTTTAATTTTAAATAATTTTCTCATGGATAAAACTAGTCACAAATTTTCAATTTAAAAAAAATAATAAAAAAAATGCAAGCCAATTAATTATGTTGTACAAAATATTTGTTAATATTTACTTAAACTTTTAATAATATTATAAAAATAGTCAATATTAAAATTTTATAGGAAATTAACTAGAAATTTAATTGATTAAATTATATTGATATTCTATTTTTTAAATATTAAATATTTTGATTGATTATTTTCCACTACTTCCACTACTTCCATAATTTAATTTATTTCTTATCTTCTTATGAATTTTGATGTTTATTTTTGGTATTTTTATTTATCATAGGTTTGAAACTCAATGACGAAATTTAGTTTTCTCTGGCACTATTCATACGCTCTTTCTTATTGTCAACAAATTCACTCTATCTACTGTAGAAGCTTTTAGTTTCAAGACTAGATTTTTGTTGGATAATTAAATGTTGTAATTTATATGAGAAATTTTAATATAATACTAAATCAAATCAATACTGAGCCTCTTTAAGATACTTGTTCGATAAAAAATGCAAGACTTTTTCTTATTTATACTATATTAATAGCGATTGATTTTATCAATAAAAAAAAGTAAAAAAATTATTCAAATTTAAAAAAGAAGTATCTAATTTATCAATTCATAAAAGGTATAGGTAGTTGTGAAATTGCTAACTTTAGATTTTCTCATAAAATTTATAAAATACTTTAAGATGATTGGCCATAACATACAATTAATTGATACATTATATATAATTCCTACGATTAAATTATATTATAGCAATAATAATCTTAGACTGATCACTAATTTCATAAATAATGACTCAATTCCTTGGAAAAAATATAAAATTTCAATAATAGTTATAGAATATAATCTTTAAATTTCAGGCCTATCTCTTAATGTGCTATCAATTCTATGCTCGTTTTTTCTCTACATTCCTTGTAATTTCATTTGTTTAAGCATAAGCCATTCCTTATTTTGTTTATATACTAAATCTTAGTCACTTCTATCCCCACTAATTTTGACTTCACTTTTTTATCTCCTATGTTTAAATCCACCATTATTATGTTTCTCAATTGACAAGCTTTTTTATTTCAAGCTAAGAGATTAATTGAATTCCAACATTCCCTTAATTTCCTTCTCTACTCTCTTTTATTACAAATCTTTCTCTTTAATTTGAATTAACTTGGCAGATCTTTGAAACAAGGGTTCCTGGCTACGGATTAACAATCTTGATTTTTGGCTGATTTGGGGAGTTTCACGCATTTAAGCTTTGAGATTCTGATAAAAATACTGCATTTAGTTTTTTTATTAGATTTGCTTCTTTTACATCTCGTAGTCATAAAGGTCATTTGTATATTTTAAAGGAGATTTTGGAGCAAGAATTTATTATGGGGGCAAGGATTTTTAAGAGATTAAAAGTTCTTTTTGGGATAAAAAAAGCGTGTCATTTTGAAATAAAGGATATGTGGAAGGAGTTCTCATTTTATTTTTGAATGTTTTTGAGATTTTATTTTAATTTAAAGTAAATGCTAAATTGCTTTTACAGAGAGTTCTATATGTTGAGACTAAATGTTGAAAAACTTAATATGTATAAAATTTTTACTTCATTAATAATATTTTTGTAATCATAATTGGCTCTAAGGAGAAGCCTAATTAGTTAAGCTCACCTATTGCTTGAACATATCAGTCATAGCCTACTCAAACCTAAGCATTTAACTAGTATCCTAATCTAGATTATTATATTCTTCTTCTTTCTTTTTTTTAAATTCCCTATCATTTTCATTTGCCTTTTTTGCATAAAAGGGGTCCATTTCTAACACATGTAAATCTGCTGAGCAAAAATTCTTATGTATTCCTCCAAATATTATCAGTTAAGTCCCTACAATCGTATAAATTAATTATAATTAATTTCCTTATTGTGATTTGTATATTTTATACTGCAATGAGAAAATCTCTCTTAAGGTTTCTAACCAATAGCTTGAACTTCACACCAAATTAAGGTTGACAGCAATAAAACCCAAATATCATTCAGCACTTATTATCCTGATGAACTCCTTGTCTGTAAATCACATCTCCCTCCAAAAACAACTATCAAGCTTTATTCTTCAGAGAATTCCATCGAGTGACTGTATCTGGCACATGGCTGTTTCCCCTTTGTATCCAGGGTTTACCATTCAAGTTATTTCTTTCCAGTTCTTAGAAATCGTAAAGTATTTGAAAGAAATCCGTTTTTTAGTTTTCCACCAAAGAAATAGATTCCTTCATATCGTATCTAAAAGCATTGAATGATTAAGGATAAATTTTACAGTTATATTTTATTGCTAAATAACGTCAGGATGCTTGAACAAATCAAAAGCAGGTTGTGATCTTCTTTCTTTTCTTTATACTGCAGCACACTAATGAAAAGCTATTTCTCCTGGGCCATCTCCTTTTATGTTCACTTTGAACCATTCATTTGTAACTATATTAATCATTATGCAAATTCTGTAATTTTACAAATATCATATACTACTGGTTCATCTATCATATAACCCCTTGTGTTTACTCCACCTTGAATGAAGATTGTATGTCCATAAATCGCCATTACATGATCCTTCCTAGGCTCACATATCAGTTTATTTCCCATGTGTATTTGCTTAAATTCACTCCTTCGTTAATCAAATATCCATAAATCACAGAGAGTTTCCCTCATCTTAACTTCTGGATTATATTTATTCTCTCCTCCAAAGATAAAAATTTTACCTTTAAATACTCCTGCTGAGTGCCCATAACGATGCAATGGTCTCTTAGATTTTACCTATACTGGACCCCATTTCGCTGTTTTAAGGTCTAATGAATAAATATCGTTCAGAGCACAGTTGCCTATACCACCAAAAATGAAAATCTTGTTTCCACATTAAACCATAGTTGAGCCGATTCTTATTGGTGGGAACCAAACGTTCTGCTTTACTTGCCAATAAAATTTTATAGTGCTTAGTTCCTTTTTTGTTAATTATATTGTTTGAGGGTTACCAATTTCGTTCAGCTCGGGCTGCTATTAATCTTTGACACTAACTTCCTTCTCTCCATTTTTGATTGATTTTTTATCTTTATCTTATGTTAAATTTACAATTTTATTCTACCTTCTAGCTCTTATGTCTTCAAGTATAATTTAACCTATGTCATTACCACCTCCCTCCTCTTCGAAATTAAGTATACTTTCACCAAATTCGTTGTTAGAACTTCTTCTAGAAAAGAATTTATTAACTTTTTTAACCTTAGGCATTCTACTCTACTCAAAACCCCAAAACCCCTTAATGAGTTTTATATGAGTTTTGATTGATGAGGGTAATGTTGGGGATTAGGGTTTATTTGTGTTAGGAAGCATCATTTTCAGTCAATTTATGAAATTATGAAAGTTTTATATGATCAATTTTTTTATTCTCAACTTATGTCATCTCATTATTATAAGTATGTTAGAGCATTTTTAAATGAAAATGATAAGATTGAGTGACATTAATTTCTATTTTACATTTTTTTCATAAGTTTTTACTTTTACTCATCATTTTTATGAAATTTGATGATTGCATCTTTTTAAAAAATTGCCATTTATACACAAATATTTTTTAAGTTTTTATTAAAAATTATTTACAAAATCAATTCAAACCTTTTATTTCTTATGGCTAGCGTTCTTTATTATCATATTTTCATCCAATACAAAAAAGTTAGGTAACATAAGTAAAATTTAAATGAAAAATATGCATAAAATGAGTCATTTTAAGGTGTTTGGTAGATTTAATTTTTTCATGTTTTAGTTTAAGACTTGTTATAAATGGAGATCAATCTTAAAATTTTGTATTTCTAATGACACTTATATTTTAGACTCTTATTAAATATGGCCAACTTATAGGAGGTCAACCTGATAAAGATACGTGGAGAAAGTATGCAAAAACTGTAACAAGTTTTAAAGATGGATTTACATTTTAACCTATTAAATTCCATTAAATTAGTACTAAATTTGTTAAAATTTAATTAGTACCGGTACAAAATTAGTTTAATTTTAATTGGTACCAATTTAATAGTACCAAAACTTAATTAGTACCAAGTTTTAATCTAATGAGGTTTTAATGGAAAAGTTCCAATATTGTTCAAAACCTAATTGGTACCAGTACCAACCTGAATTTTTTCTAAGTTGGTACCAAAATATTTAAAAAATGGAGTCCCTAAGATTTATAAGATGATGTTTTCATAAATTTAAGATTTTTAAATTAACTAACTATAGTGAACAATTAATGTACTTTCCTCTAAATTCTTCTAGAGAAATAATTTTTACATTACATTTATATAGATGTAGTGATGATAAAAAATAAAAGATTAAAGATCTCAACCTTGAAAATAAAAAATTTCATTGAATCTAACAACAAGAATGAAATTAATCAAAAAGAAACCCTAATCCCCAACATTACCCTCATCAATCAAAACACATATTAAACACATTAAGGGGTTTTGGGGTTTTGACTGCCAAGCACCAGTTTAATTTAATTTAATCATTTCTTCCAGAGCAAATTTTTACTTTGATTTTAATTAATCTTTGATTAAACCATGTACCATTTTATTATTATCAAGATACATCATACTTTCCTAAACTGTTTTGAAAGTGGGATCTAAAACTTCATTTTCTACTTTTAAATCGCTATGCTCTAGTTTTTCCCATTACTTTTTTACTCTTTAAAATTTATTAAGCACGGGAAGAGATTAAGTGCTGAATGTTTGTTACAGTTCAGATTATTTAAAATTTGACATAAGTTTAATCTTCTTTATTCTCTCATTAGGATCATAAGGCAAAACCTTTTAACTTTGTGAAGGAGTGAGATACTGAGATTTGTAGAAATCTTAAAGGCTTTACTCTGGATTAAATTTTTATTGATTCTTTGAACTTTATGGGCTGAAGAAATTGAAGCCATTACTACTCATCTAGTCATTATTCTTGAAATATGCTATGGGACTTGTAGGTTTCGATTGATTAAAATGTAAAGCTTGTGCTGTTCCAATTCTTGATGAAGTGAATCTCATAGTGCTCTCTGGACTTTAAAAACCTGAATGAGAATTTTAACCATATATAGATTAACCCATTTAGGGTATGTGTGCTTGATATTTTTATTTGGACACTGGAGAGGTATACGGACTTGTCTAAGGACTAAAGAATGGTTGCTTAAAGTTTGTAAGTGTTTGAGAAAATAGTTAATCTTGCTTTTTCATGTTTTAGTTTTTCATTTTATTTCTTTGATTAATTCGTCAACTTAATATCCGTAAATACCTTCGTATGTTTTATATACTGAAAGATAAACAATGTAGCAAATGATAAAAAGATAAAATTATAAAAATAAAAAGCCAAACATTTTAATGGATTATTAAGATTTAACTGATTTATAGCTTAAAGATTATATAGCAAACACTAGCATCTTGCTACAATCTTATGTAATATTATAATTCCTCTGTAACACTAATATAGTTTAATTCTTATAATCCGTAAGATTTGAAAGCTTTTATAGATGATTAATAAAAAGAGTCGAGTCTAAAATAAAAGAATGTATTGTCAAATGATGAGAGCTATGGAATTCAGGCTTTCCTGAAGTTATATCCAATGCGTTAAACAATTATAGAATCTCCTATTGAATCTAAAAATGCTCTTTACATTGTCGAGCTATCTTTATTTTAATGTTGCTTAATCTTGTTTTCTCCATATTATTGAATGATATATATTAAATTAATCTATCCAGGCTTTTGATAATTAGTAGCTTAGGAATAGCTTTGTATGAAGAATCGATAATAAATTTACCTTAAAAACAAGAAATTTACTTAAAAAATGCATATATGCAGAGTATGAGCTAAATCGAGAAATTCAGCTATTTTCAATCACAAGAAGCTTAAACTACTTTTGATTCACAATAACTTGAGTTAAATCCGTAAATGCTGGTTTATTAGAAATATTTCACAGTATTGTAGATTTTCACGCTGTTGTAAATGTCCCAGATTCAATCAAGTCACAGGTAATTTAATCAAAATTTTAAATAAAAGGATTACTTCTTTAGGTTACTAGAGAGTAAGAAGTTGTAAAAATAAGCTTAGGCTTGGTGTGAAACTCTTGATAAAAAGAATTTATCATATATTTATTCGAAAACTTCTTGCTTTATTCAAATTGCAATTGATTAGTTTAACTAAGGATATCTCTTGTAAAGTTTTATATTATTATATAAATCATTATTTGCATAAACTATCGACGGAATTTACAATCTAAATATCATTTTAAATTTGATTTACTTAAAGAAAAAGTTAGAAATTATGTGGCTAACTCATTCAACTACTAAAAAAGAGCTTAAATAAAGATCAGGGAACTTACCCAGACATTTCAGTTGATTTTATTGTAAGATTAAATAATTGAATTTAATTTTGACACCTTTTACATATAGATAATGAATCTCAGCTTTGTATTTTTAATTCAAGGAGTGATAAAACCCCAAGAGTATAATTTTAAGCAATTTGGGTGAATTAGTTGTAATTTGTAATTAAAATAAAGAAATAATAAGTTTTGATTTAAGTCGTCTACAAGTGATTTGCATCAATAATAATTCGAAATTACGAAAATATAATTTGTTTAATGTACTAAAACATGGGAAAAAAAGTGAAACCCCATTAGCTTAATTAGAGGGGTGTTTGAGATTAGTGAAAAATATATTTAAATGCTTAAATTATGAAAATGTTTTATCAATCACTTATCAGTAAAATGTACCTATATCATGAATGTGGGAGTGAAGCTAGCGAACTAGAGCCATGCCATGAAAACTCCATCGTTGACCTCTAGTGGGGGGATCTTACACATCCATAATGCTGTCGAAGGGAGGGATGTACTGCTTGGTCCTGACTCTATCATAGTAGGAGACGATCTTGGCGATTCTGGCGTGGGTCTTCCTGCTAGGGTCTGGTGCAGTGGGAGCACTCCATTTTTCTATAATCGAATTTAAGTTTTAATGTTTTAATCTTAATTAATTAAAATAGGGCAGCTGTTTAAACGATAATTAAACCCTTAATTTAAACTATTAAACGATCAAATATTTTAAACTTACAAAATCTCCCAGACTTTTTTGCCTTCGAGTTTTTTAGGAAATGTTGTGCTAGAGGGGCCATCTTAAGGTCATTTTGTAGCCCTTTGAAAACTAGGGGGAACTTGGGCACTCGGGGCACACAGCACACGCCCTGGCGGAGTTGCGCTCAATTTTCTTTTTCCCTAAAATTAAAAAATAAATAAATATATTTAATTGATTAATTGATGATCCCCCAATTGTAATTGGTAAAAATACTAACCCATTCAGACCTCCTTGAGGCTCAGGTGCTTCAGAGCATCGACCAAGGAAGGAGTAAATGCCCAGGTGATCGACCCCATGTCACAATTAGGGGTAAGAAATAATAGTCAGCGGGGGTGCCTGGAAGGTCTTTCTAGGGGAGTGGCTCAGGAAGATCTGCTTGATCTGTATAAGATTTTCTCCTAAGGCTACTAAGTTAAACTTCTCTAGATTAGAGGAAATCTCTAAATGAAATCGTTATAGCACCAGAGGAAATCCGTGAGGGTGTAGGCGTCGCTGGCCGAGGGGGGCTCTTATGAACATCTCCTGGAGGTCTTTATCAGCTGGCCTTTTGCTGGGCTTTTTAAAGATCTGTTGGTCATTAGGTTATTAGTTGAGTGACCGTTAGGAATTTGTCCGTTATTTCTTAGGTTGTTTTATTTTCTCTAGTAATTCGTTCAGTTATCGATGCAGTTCAGGAGAGAGGCAGCCCACTGATCAAGTATTAGACTAAGAATCTGCACATTCTTGGCCATTTCCCGCTGAGGGGCGTCCGCTCCATTTGGTCTGTCGAGAGTGGCAATGTCTCGTCTTTGAAGTTTCGCAATAGAGCCGTTGGGGTTCTATCCAATAAGTCGTCTGGGAGGCCCCCACCTCCGACCTAGGTCGCGTCTTCACTATTAGGTACTGCACCCCTTATTCTCAAGGTCTCCTCCCTCGTCTCGTCATGTACTCTCTCTGATCGATATGTCGCTTCTCAGGGGAAGGTGAGCTTGCGCACGGATAGTCGTAGCTCGATGCTGCTGTTGACCATCTCTTGGTAGTGGCTGGTCACGTTACTGCCAAAGATGGCATCTACCATGTCTTGCATCTCCTTGTAGGATCTCCGACCAACAGAAAGGTTGTCCATTAAGCATCTGAGTCTCGTCCCATGATGGCGGCGTCTGGGATGTGGGAGGGCTCTATTTGGACCCGGAGGGTGGGCGGCAGCAGGTGGCGATGGAGCTCCACCGATGGGGAGGACAGGAAAGGTATGATCTTGTGCGATACTTGATTATCAGGGCTCAGCATCTTTGTTTGGACTGGGGTGTATATATTATAATAATTAGGGGTTAATATACTAAAATAAAATTTAATCAGATCAGGCCTCAAAAGTTGGTAGCTTTTTGATTTTTGAAGACCCCCCTATATATGTATATATATTAGTACTACTATAATTTTACATAAAGCTACCAACTTTCCTATAATAATAAAAATACTAATTTAATTCAAATTCAACTTAATTCAAAAAAATACTCTTGGGGTTTTATCTGAATAGCAAAATAACACAAGTGAAGCATAAATAGGTTATAACTCAGCTCAATACTTTGTCCAAAAATATCTAAATAATAATCTTGAATTTTACATGAAAATCCTGGATATATGCAAATAACGCTTAGAATATTTGATCGTGATTGAAATAGCTGATAAACTTAATATGCATTAAATTATTATCATTCATAGGGATATTAAAAGTTTAATGAGTAAAATCTGCTTGAAACAGAGAGAAATTATACAAAACAGCTGAATGAAGTGTTAATTGCAAAATCAAGGACTGAAATTATTTGCTTTCTTAAAATGCAAAATCATCTATAGTTAAACCCTTCTCCAAGCAATTAAAGATCACTTTAATATTTATCAAATCCCTAATCCCCTATGAGTAGTGTGATTAAGTCAACATCAGCATCTTCCCAAATTAATTTAGCAAGAAACTATAAGAATATTGAAGTACTTACTCCATAAAGCTAAAACTGTAGCCCTATTTTAAATCAAAATGTATATTCTCCAAGTGTATTGTCACCAATATCATGCTCATAAGACTTCAGCGAATTTTATAAGAAAATATAGAGCAACGTCAGTAATAGTCAATCATAATAGATAAATTAGAAAAAACTTCAGCACATATTTGTAAATAATTAATAGAACCAATTATTGTAATAAATTTCTAAGGAATAGATTCAACCATTATAAACTTGGGGTTGAATATTATTAGTTATAATATATTAAACATTTTTTTATAGACTAAATTGTTTGATAATATTTACTTCTATTAGATAGAATTTTAATTTAAAAAGAGATATCAAATAGTTTAGTTTTTTAAAGACTTTTAATATTTACATCATGTTAAAACTTTCAGTAATAAGTTAAATTAATATTAATGTAACTTAAGAATACCCTTTAAAAACTTTATAACAGCAAAAGATTACGCCAACCGCTTAGCTCATGAAAACACTTGAAAAGAAAATAGCTGAGAAGAGATAATAAACCTATTCAAGACTTTAAAATTAACAAGTATAAATCCTAGAAAAGTTCGTATCTAAAGACATGTAAAATAAAATTATGAGATAGCAAAACCATCCAAACCTCTTGACTTATCAAAAAAGTCTAAGTACTCTCGGAGTTATAAAACTCCCTTACGCTAGTGGGTAATTTACACTTTAGAATTCGCCTTAAAGACAAATCTCTCCCTTAAGAAGCCCAAGTACAATTTATAACTATTCTCATTAATCAAAGCAACCATAGAGAAGTTCCTCAACTTAAAAGATGAGGCCAATTATTGCTAAGAATTTTATGATTAAACCAGAGGATAGTGTCAAGTATAACAGTGGAAAGAAGAGTAATAAAGTTATGGGAAGTTAGAAAAATAGCAGTAGAGATGTATCGCCATTGATACAATTAGCAAATTACTTTTCTAAATAATGATTTTTAAGTTATTAACAATATAATCTCTCTGTTATTATAGATTATCCTATGTGCTTATTTTTTTTATGAAAAGATTTTATATTAGTGAATTCCAGAATTAAAATGTTTTTGTATAAATAATCTTTGGCTTAAATCATCTATAATTAGCTGACACTTAAGTCTAATTTTAGTAAGGATTACCGTAATTTTAAGTTTAGAATGGATGTCCCCTTGTTTAATTATTATATTGTCCATTGTCACTGCAGCTAATGTCACTTGCACTGTCATTTATTTAATTATCTTGCTGGTAACCTGGTTGATAAGGATTGTAGCTCATCATATTCTGATTATAAGTTTAACTTGGCATAATCCCTTGTCCCTAATTGTATCCATTATGATTTTATTGCATCTACTGATATTAAGATTTACTTGAACTGCTGCTTAAACTTGAATAGTTATCACTCTGTAAATATTACTGATTGAATTGGTGCTAATTCTAAGAGTTCTAAGTTCCCATTTGTGGGTAGTGAAGGTTTGGTGACTGACCAGTGCTCTTTGGTTGGTTAAAATGAGCAGATTGCTTTTGAGATATTTAAGAATCTGTGTTTTGGCTGCTTGAAAATTGGGAAGAACTATCGTTATCTTCATCATCTTCACCATCGGATCCTGATGAATTGCTGCTGCTAAATGTCAAAAACTCTTTAAGAGAGTTTATTGTTTTTATAGTAAGTTTACTGCTGTGTAAATAGCTTTCCTGATCCTTGGAACTCAGAGATCTCTATTCATATTCTTTGTGCTTATTTCTTCTCACTTGCTTCTCTGATTGCTACAAATGTTCTGGTAAATGGTGTCCTCGAAGTTGGGCTGGAGGGTATTGAGGTTGTGGTTAATCAATATATAATATAAATTATTATCAGGTTAGTAAGTGAACACCTGATTGCCACCTGTTGCTGGATTAAAATTCTAGTGGTAATCTTCCACTTCTTATTTTACTTAGTAATGTTTCTTGATAGCTTCACTGTCACCATGTGAACTAGTTAAGCTGCTATTAGATTCTGTCATTGAGGAATGGGACGATCCATCTCCTGAAGTCACTGTATTTATACAAATTAGAAATATAAATTATGAATTAGAGAAATTTAGGGATATATTATTGTATAGAATTAGTTCTTGCTTAACATTTAGGGATCATTTATATTTTACTGGGCATATGGATTGAATGAGTGAGTTTACAGAGCTTATTGATTATATCCTTGATATGGTGGGATGCCTTGATTTTAAGAAATTCTCATGTTTTCCTTTTCCTCACTGTATTATCTGAGCAGTCTGTCATTTTACTCTTTCAATTGTCTCTCTCTTTCTAGGACTTTGTATTCTAGTGAGTCTGGTCGCACTCTTAAATGCTAATAATCTGGTTACTGATTTTTTACACAATAAAGTACATTATAATGATTAGAGTTGGTGGTACTTAATTCTCTGTTAATTTTTCTTTCCTCAAGTTCTTTTTGCCCTTTCTCTACGATGCTATTGATGTTTTCTCCTGTCGCTTTTATGAATCGCATCAAATCGTTTCTTTCTTTTTCTTTAGTGCTTTCTTTTAAAACATTTACTAATTATAATCATTTATTGAATCTCTCATCATTGCTTCTTACTTCATCATTTCAATGCGGCGATTCTCTGCTTCCTCTCTTTCTTATTAGAGTTGTCTTTTGACATGATCAGCCTAAATTGATTGCTAATCTGAGAAATTAGAGAGAATAGTCCTATTCATTACTATATCTTCTTCGTATCTTATTAATAGTTATAATGTTTTTTGTAATAAAGCATGACTTTATGAATTTATCTTTATCTCCTTTGGATTTCATCGAATCTCTCTTTTTCTTCTCTTTCTCTTTCAATTGCTACTTCCAGTCTCTACTTTTCCCTTTCAATGTCTTACATTCTTATTTAAGCTCTCTCCTTCTCTCTTTCTCTTTCATAGTTTAGATGTGCCCATTTCTTGCTTTAATTAAATGTGATATCAATATTAAGGAATAAAATATTTCTGATCCAATTCTTGAGAAGTATGTACCTCACCCCTCATGCGCATCTCTTCCAGCATTTACTGCTTTCTCAAAACTTATTCCTCTTCAAGCGATCTAAGTCTTCGCTGTTCCTCAATTTAGAGTAGCTACAGTTCTTTCTGATGCTCTTGCAGCCTGAATTTCTCATCGATCTTTGCCTTCTCTGCAAGTTGCTTCATAGTTTGAGTTTATTGCTGCATTGCCTGTCTAAACAATTCATTCTTCATTTTCTACTCTTAATCTTCTAATCTCCATCTCTCTTAGATCACTTTGTCTCTATGTTCCTCCTCTTTCTGTCTATTCTCAAATTCTGACTTCATTTTTCTGATTTAATCCTCACTTTGGTTCTTTTGCATCATCTCAAGAAGACGTTGGTTGGCTTTGAATTCCAAATTGTTAATAACTTCATCTTGAAGGCGAGCTTAATATTCGTACTGTGATAATCTTTGACGCTGATTCAATTCCTCATCAGCAACTTTATCTTCCTCTTTCTTGAGATCTTCTTATCTATTGATTGCTCCCATTACGGCTTCTTCAAAAACAAATAAAAGCATATAAGATGGTTTCAAGTTTTTTTATATGATCTAATTTAGCTAGTCTAGTCATTTCATCCAATCTGATTCTCTCTTGAAGCAATAACTCCTGCTCAGTTTGAATCTTACGCTTTCTCTCTAACTCGGCTTATAATGCAGCCTCCTGCTATCTTCTAATATTCTCCTCATTAATCAAAATCTACTCTGACTTTAACTTTAAGTCTTCAAGCAATGCTTATTTCCTTAGAATTTCTTCCTCTTCCTAAGCTATCTTCTATCTAGTTTTCTATGAATTCATTACTATATGCTCTGGATATCTATTGAATACTGGGTATTCACCAGAAAATTAAGGGGTATTAGGATCATTCTTGATTAGTGGTAAGTTTTGAGATATATGCCCAGTAAAGACTTATTGGGAATGCTTTTGGTGAAGTTTAAAAGCTAATGACATAATCTTCTTAAATGGAATACCTGTAGGACTTTATTGAAAATTATGCAGCTCTTCAGCTGATTAGATGTTCATCAAAGCGCCCTTTGATTAAAGTAAAAATGCTGCAGCAAAATATATCAAAATTTCTGGATCTTCTTTGTAGGTGAACAAATGATCAATAAATTTAAGCCAGTCATCCTTAGACAATATCTCAGTGAATAGGTTCTTAATAAGTGGCCAAGCATAAATGTTTGCACTAAAAGAGTGGGATTTTAAATGTACCAAAAGAGGCTCGTTTTCATTCTCTATGATTTGATCAATGGCAGTAAGTGGTGCAATTAAATAAATAATAATTGTATAATATATAGCAAGGGGATCTGAAGGGAAAGCCTCAAACCAAGTTTGCATATATTGAACAATCAAGCACATAATGAGTTCAAAGACCATCAAATCATCATTTGGAATAGTTTTAATGAAAGGAAACACTATAGAAGGAAGGAATTCCACATCCAAAAAGATTGGACACCAGTGTCCAAGTGCACTAAGAGTTCTTACAAGTTTGTTGTAAAGGCGGTGTTAAGCTATAGGATAGGACTTATGCAAGTTTTTGAAGGCTGGATGTATTCCTCTTCTTACTAAATTTGAGAAGGTCTCCTTATTTAGAGGAAGATCTAAGAGATATTTCCATGTCAAGAATCTATACTTTTCTAAATAAAAATTGTTGGGATTTCTTCATTATTCAAATTTTGGTTATATTGGTAAAATTAATTAATATTTTCTGGGTACTCTCCAAATTATTTAAGCATCTGTTTAAGTTTAGGCATGTTAAATTATGCCATTTACGACTAAGTCATTGTAGAAGCAGTTAACTTGAAATCAGGTTAATAGTTTTCATCTAAAACGTACTGAGGCTCAATTTAAGATTGCTATGAAATTACTGATATTAGTATAAATTCAAAATACTTCGAATAAATAATCAATATATTTAATTATAGATAATTAAATTCAAAAATTACTGATCTTTGCTGATTGCTTATAACTGATTATTATTTTGCTCTTGAAATGTTTGGATTGAAGTTACTCTGCATTGTAGACTATACTATAGATGCACTAGGTTTCTTATAATTGCTCTTCTTAGCAAGAGTTGTGGATAAACCAGAATTCAAAATTTCTTGCTTGTTTGTAGTAGATTTACCATTACTCTTTTATTTGTAATTTATTGACAAAATTTTCAATTTATCAAACAAAATTATTATAGATTAAAAATACTCATCAAAATAGTTGGATAATTTTGAGATTAGATCGAGACCATATTGCTTGGAATGACTTGATTTCCAGTATTTGCTTAGTTACTAAATACTTAACTAGCTCCACTGATTGTATGTCTTTGTGCTTCAAGCAAAGATTTCTGAACAAATGGATTGTTTATGGTATTCATCGATTAACTTACTTGAAAATCGTGAGATTCAATAAGCTATTAATTCATAGAAATTGAGGGGTTTAAGAAACTTGGCATAAGATTTCCTTAATAATTTTAGGTTTCAGTCATAGTTGATTTAAGCTGTGATTGATCAAAGTTTTTCTAGTTCATGATTTAATCATCAGTATTACTTTGATATGATATTTTATCATATTTAAAAAGCATTATAGCTCTTTCAAGATAGGTATAGACAACTTCCTGTTCCAAGCCCATATCTATTTTCTTCTTTTGAATGACTCTCTCATTTTCTAATGCAACTGGCAAGTCATATAAGTAAGCTTATCCATTTGAAGTTAGCAGAACCAATATGTTCATATTTTAGTCTATTTCAAAATTCTTAATAGATTCATTTGGTATTCTTATATGAAGCTTTACTTGAACTCCGCCAGAACCAGGATTTAAAAATTAGGTACTGAGATCTACTAAGTAAAAATAACCCTCACTTATGAATGAAAGTAGGTTCTTGTCTCTCAAAAGTTAAAGCTTTTCTATTCCTCTACAGCCTGCTGGTAATTTGAAGTAATATTCACCTCTTTGCTATCCTTAAATTACTTTGTAGATTAGATATGGCAAGTCCTTTCCACCAGCCACAAGATGATTGATGCCAGTGTCAAAGCATGTTATTTACTTAGATTTAAAGTTTAAGCTAAATATTTAAGCATCAAGCTAGGCAGCTGTGTCTAGTGACCATTGAATCAAATCACCATCTTTTAATAAAGTAACTAAGCTTTGCATGTCATGATTGAACTTAGCTTGAACGAAATGCAAACCATCCTTGGCGAATATAGATCTGACTTTTTAAGCAGTTTAATTTTACCCTGAGTTTGTCCATAGATGGCAGGCATCTGGAGAGAGACTTAGGAACATATTTTGTTTCGTATTGATATCGATGTTTTTTACTTCAAGTTAATGTATTTGATTGAATTTTTCAATAAGTTTGCCGTTGAGTGAATGAGTCTGAGAAGTCTTATCCTTGAAAATGATAAATGCTTAATTAAAACTCAAAAAATAATTAAACTAAGAATGATTTAATTAATCTTACCATTTTTTGCAGTTTTTACTGATTTACTTAATAAAGACATAAAAAATATTTAAATAAAATTAATGATCAGAATCATGAAGAAATAAAATTATAGTTTTATAATAACCAATGATAATAAAATAATATATTTCTAAAAATAAAAAAAATATACCTGTAATAATTTAATAATCATCCATTGTTTTGAACTAAAGTGTAAAAGATATACATTTACAAATATTTTTAGCTTTATAAAAAATACTTTTAAATCAATAATGAAAAAATAATTCTGAGTAAAATCTGACAGAAAAATCTCTGTTTATAAATCTTAAGGATGTTTTCCAGTAAAACACACTTAAGATATTTACTATGCACCTGATTAATTGATGACTAAGTAGCGATTGTTAGCTAGTTAAAAGTATGTAACTTGGCCACGAGAATCAGCTATTAATAAAGAATCTCCAGATTAATTGAAGGCCATGTCTATTGGCTAATGAGCTTTTGCTTTTTATTTGAAATCTATCACTATTAGCAACCCATCATTTTCTATATTTAAGTGATTAAATTATGATTATTATAATTATAAAACCCTTATATAAATCTAAGAAATAAAATATAAGATCAATATTATAATTAAAAAATATTTAATTTTAAAAATGCAAAAATTAATTTATCAATATAATTTGGTTATAAAATTTTATCTTTAGAAAAAATATGAAGTTTATAGTTATGTATAAATTTATTAAATATGTAGACCACTCTAATAAAAATGAGTAATTTACATTATAATTTTATAACCATTATTTATATTCCTATCATTTACATAAGGGGTATTATTGTAAATATACCTGGTGTTGGAGGATTAATGAAGAGTCTTCCTTAATGATTTATCAATGAAATAAAGTTGACCATTTTCTTTCTTGTTTTACTTTCTTTTATTTTTAAATTTTAAATTTAAATTTACCTCTCTCTATATTATAAACACATTTTACTCACTATGTCTTCATTTTAATATCTAACTTGAATATTGCCCTATTTGAATTATTATATATTGTATTTTCTCGCATAAAGTAAATAATATTGCGAATGAAAGAATAAAATACATATTTAGATACGAGAATGAGTAGTAAGGCGATCTGCGATATTATATTAGATTATAAATATATACAGAGATAGAGAGAGACAGAGAGAAACATAGTTTGAGTAAATAAATGGTTTGAATAATTAGAGTTATCTTGATGAAAGGCCTCTGACAGCAGCTAGAGCTCACTGAGAAAGGATAATAGCGATAATAAGTCCATAAAGACCCAAGGCTTCAGCGAAGATGAGAATCAAAATCATTCCGACGAAGATCTGTTCTTGTTAGGCATTAGCTCTGACTCCTGCATCACCGACAATACCAATGGCGAGACCGGCAGCCTATATTAAAAGCAAAAAAATGGGGTGTAATTACTCATATGAAATCGAACTCAATGGTACATTTTTGTAATAGTTTAAATTAGCAAAAATGTGAAAGTGTCTTACGAGAGATGAGAGACCGCAACAGAGTCCTGAGGCAAGATGCTTGTAACCCTTGTCGTAGGTGTATTCAGTGACGACGACTATAACAAATAGTTTAGTAAGTTAAGGTCAAACAAGGAGTAGTCTTTGATAGCACAATGCTATTTAGTAAGAATTGTCGATGCCTACTTACTTTTTTGTTGAAGAATGACGGAGACGATAAGTCCATAGATACCCAAGATACCTGCCATAATAATTGGAACGATTGACTTGAAGATCAACTCTGGCTTAAGGACACCCATGCTTGAAATACCGACACCACTCTTGGCAGTACCGTATGAAGCTCCCAAGTCTAGTAATTAAGGCCGTTAAGACATTTAATAAATTTACTTGAGAAAACGAGGGCTGCGGCGATACCAAATTTTTTAATCTATTTTTGATTGAGCTCTGTCTATAAATATCATCAAGATTAATAAGCAAATTTAAAAGCCACTCATTATAAAATCCTTACCGGCAGAGGTTGGATCATCGGCTAATGCTAATAATGCGAGTACCATTTTCAAAAATCTTTTATAATAACTATGAATATAAACTAATCTCCAACTAAATCAAACTCCAAACTTCATAATTTCATATCAATTTCACTCTTCTTTATTACAATGTACTGCTTAGATTTATCTAGGTTAAGACTTTTGACATCTGATTTTCAAATTATTTATTATAAGTTTACTCGAATTCCTCATGAGCTACACAATAAATTAATGAGCATTTATATGTCCATTTTCAGTTTTTCCTCTTATGAATTTTGAGGAGTTCAGTTTATTAGGCGGTGTCTAATTATGTTTGATATTTTGCCTTTAATTACTTTTTTAATTTATTCCTCTATTACTAATTAAACTCTGTCTACTGGTATTTTGATCATTATTTAAATATTTGATGCTTGTCTACGTGTCCTAGGATATGTTGCTCAGATTTTTGTGACTCCGGATATTCTTAGTCTCTTTTTACATTCCGTAATAATTATCGCACATTTTAGTTGTACTTCTAGCTTTCTTGAATAGATTGAGATTCAAAAGTTTTTAGAGTTTGGATTCAGTATAATTTCATTATTTTGTCCTGGGATTTGATTCTTTCTTTACTTTGCAAGATATAATGGTTTGAGGTGTATAATTATTTAGGCAAGTTATTCTTCTCTATCCTTGATTTCTCTCATAAATTGCATCTTGCACTTGCTTTCTAAACCCATGTTAATCAGCAAATCATGATGAGATTTTTATCCATCAAAATTCTAAAGTAAAAGTTAATATCATATGATTAATATTGTCTTACTTTTAGTCTTTGATTTAATTTGTTTGTTCCTAATTTTTGAGAAAGATCTTATTCATCCTTAAAATCAAATTAATAATAAGAAAATCTATAATTTTCAGTAAAAATTATATTCTTAATTTTAATTGTTTATTGTTTATTTAAAGAGGTTTGTAGCTAGAGCTCACTGAATAAATTTTTGAATAGATAAAAAAATATTTATAAAATGATACTTTCTCAATAATTCTTACAGAGATGAGAGACAACAACAAAATTATTATATATTTGAATTTTTGTAATTTTATTGGAGATACCAATATATCCGAAGAAGGTGGCTTGAGCTTTAATATCTATATAACATTTTTAATAAGCTTGTTAGCGCTAATGGATATCCTTACCTGATTATATAATAGTAGTGGGATGAAATCTTTTAGAGAAATATTATTAAATTAGAAAGAGTATAATTCTAACTAATAAATCATTTATCAATATTTTACATATCTCATTTAATTTATATTTCTGATTAATACTTTACATAAGAATTCATCACTCTAATTACTCACAACTAAATCAACTGTTTTTACAACAATTATTATAGATAATAAAATAAGTATTAACTCACTCTTCTTAGTCCTCAAGACCTTCATTTATCTAATATTATATATAGTTAATTATAATTAATAATTAATCTGATTTTTGAGTAAAATCACAAGCTTTCTTCGCATCTCAACATCCAAATCTAAAAAGAAAGCATTGCTATTAAAATTTATTTTTGGTAACAAAAAGGAATATCAGAGAGTGATTCCAATCTTATTAAAGTTTAATCTTACGATATTATTTAGCAAATTTGTATGCTACTCTCTCAGGGTCATCGTGACTGTACACCACAATTCGCGGTTTTTGACCATCTCCGATGTGTATGTCTACAAACAGGAGAGGTGGCTACTCGAATTCATATAAGGATTTATATAATTATTGAATAAACATAATTAATAACTACATTTAATGAAAATTATGCAAGTAATATAAATTTAGATAAAATTAGCCAAAATTTTACAAGAACACCTATATGTAAATTGTTCAGTTTAAACTTATTAATTATTTTTGAGAAGATTAAGAATATATCTTAGTCTTATTCTAACAAGAACTGTACAGTTTTATCATTAAAAATAAAAAACATAAGATGAATTAAATGATTCATAGAGAATATAAATTTTTCTTTTATATATAATCGAATATATTGAATCCAACAAAAAGAAATTTTAATTTTAAAGGATAGTCTAGTTTTTTTTATTTATTTTATTATCATATGATTTTAAAATATAAAGAAAGGCATCTTTTACAATTAAATTTTTATTTATAATTGCTGCCCTTTCTTCAAAATCAATTATATTTCAGTTATAATGAAAAAGGAAACTTACTGTAATCTAGACCCACATCAGTTTTTCATTTTATAACAATAACATACTCTATACTATAGAATAGATTGAGATTGGGAGTAAAAGTATACTCATGCGGTTCCTATTCAATCTATATCTCATCAATTGTTTTGTCCTTACATAGATAAATAAAAGATTTATAATTTGCAAGTATAGCTCATCCCACTTATTAGTCCAGGGTTTTTTACTTTCTGCATTGTCAAGCTCCTACTCCAAACGGCTTTAGCTTTAATTTTAAGTAAGTTCAAATTTTGAGACAAGAGTTGGCTTGAAATTGTAGGCAAGTTATTTGATTAAATTAACTTTAGTGCTATATTTCCTAATTATTGAGACTTTTGGTTTATTTCAGGTTATAAAGTAAGACTTTTACTCTCAAGAGATTTGAAAATAGAAATTAAATATAATTAGATGTCGCCTTGAACATTCTAAATTTTTATTTCTACTTCACAATATAGTTTGATCTATTTTTAGCAAGAGTGTTAAAATAATCTGCTAACCACTGGCAATCTAAACTGCTATAATAAATTATCCCTTATTCATTGAATGTAAACTATCTTAAACATGATGATGCTTAAAACGAATTAGTATTAGATTAAGCAAGAGACTATCTCTCTATAATTTTATTTGTCGTGGCTTGCTTTTACTGTTTAAAGGGTATCTTTAAAATGGCTTTTATAGCGTTTCCTAAATTTACCATTATTATTCTATATTCCAGCTCATCTGCTGGATTGATTTCAGCAGGTATGAGCATGCCACCAAGTTAATTTAGTAATTTTAACTCAGAGGGTAAGCGAAGTTACTTATTATAAAAGCCTAGTGTTATCATGATTTCTCTCATTTATTCAATAGTAATTCTTGTATCATTTTGTAAGTTTCTGGCTTCCATAACTTGATTAAGTTCTTTCCTAATTCTTGCCTCAATTAATCTTTGTGATTTCAAGCTTATCAGATTTTGTGAAGTTTATTCTAGAGAAGTATTTCTCATTGATCTATCTCTTGTAGAATTCAGCCTTTAAGAACTTTTGCTTGTGCGAGTAGTTAACATTTTAGTTTGATGTTTTTAATTATAGACTCGTTCAACTATTTCCATTAAGTTTGATGATTAATTTGCCCTTTTCAAACTACAATCTAGTGTCAAATTCTAATTTCTTGCAAATTCTACTGATTTCTTTCTTTCAGATAAAACTTTACTTTCTAAAAACAATCGATCATGTAGAGGTTTTCCCCTCATTAAGTCTGGACTATTTTGTCGAACTTTTTAAGCCAATTTGATTGTCTAATTCGAAATATGTAGATTTTTACTCTTCGTTTATTGCTCTATTTCTTCGATGAACATCTATATAATGGGAATTAATAAAACTGATTAATAGACATAAACTTGATTATAATGAAACCGAATCTTTTATTAAAGTAAAAATTACTTTGTTTGATTACCTGCTAGATTTTATTTTTGCGTTTTTATTCAAAATGGTTTTAGTCTTAGAAAAACTAATCCATACTTCTGTAGTGATTCAATTGCTTGTTATGTACATTTAATGGAGATAGTATTGATTCAAAATATTAAAATACTGTCTATATATTTAATGGATGTCAATCAATTATTATATAAGGGAAAATATCTGGTTTAAAATAATAAGTTTTTCAATGTATATACTTAAATTCTAGAGTAGCGCTTAGCATTTAAATTCTAAGAATCTTTTTAAATTCAGTTAAAATCTCATCTAAATAATTATTAATTTATTTTCCTATTTAAAGAATCCTTATATTATAAATCAACCTCTTTGTTATTTTTTGAATAATTTAATTTATTTATTGGCTATTAATTTTATCAATTATTATATCTATTAATGATTCTTGATGTTCTTTCTCTAATATAATTTATTTCTATTTTTCAATCTATATAAACTTATGTCTTCTATTTCTGTCATCTTCTACTAATCTATTTACAACGTCTCTATTTCCACTTCTGATGATTTTATTTTAGTATTTTAATTCTGTTTTATTTCGGGGGATTTGCGCATTTTATATATTCTAATGAAAGTTAATGAATTGTTTATTCAATTTGGATTTAAAAAAGTTGATATATTTAATGGAATATGATGGCTTACTTTATTAAGATATTAATTGAACTTTGCGGGATCAGAAAGCATCTTAAATATTTACTAAGTCGTCCACTTTTTTTCCTTGCCAGTTTTATAAATTTATTTGGCAACATCTCCATAATCGAAGTTGCTTTTCTAAGTTTGAGCATTTTCTTGCTTAGATTCGTAGTTGATTATGTTAAAATATTCATAAGCACCAAGATTCTCTTAGTGATATTAATCATTATGGTCACTGAGCAGCGTCAAATTTTCTTTACTTTGATTGCTATATATCTGTGAAAAAGTGGGACTGAAGGTTCCTCCAGCTATAATGAATAAGTTAAAAGAGCAATATATAATTACTTGAATAATCGAGAGTGTTGACTATTTAATTTGCATTAAGAGTTTACAAAGTTAACTGTTATTTTTACTACTATCAAATCATAAATATATCCATATATCTTAAACAAAATAAACATTTCTTTATACTATATGACAATATTAAGTATTTCTAGAGTTATAATACTTTTACTACTATGTCTTCTATAATTCATTCGACTACTAATGATCTTATTAATAAAATTTAGATGGATTTTAATGCAAATATTTCTGTGAATGATAGTTAGTGGATTCTCCAAGTGTATCTATAAATTATATTATCATCATTAAATTATCATACTCTTTTGAGCAGCAAACTTCGACTCTTTTGCGAGTTATGATTGAGATTTTAATGGTGAAATATATGAACTCAACTTCTGTACCATAATTTAATATTCATCACACACAAATATTTACAAATATAATAAATTATATAATTCATTTATTAGAATAATTTGAGCAATAATCAGTTGATGATGGTAAATTAAAATTTAAACAGACACAATTAATTTGCTATTTCACTTATTTTTGATTGATGAGATTTCTTTATGAATTAATTAATCATAAACTAAAAATAATTATAAGAAAACGATTAATGAAAAATTCTCTAATTGGAACAGCTGGTGATCCAAGATCCTCAACTACCAAATCAAAGTCTCAACAGAGATATCTCAATTCCTCTTCAAATATTATAAATTACTAGTTTCAAAATCATTTATGTAATTTATTTATTATCTTATATTAGACAATAATGTGGCAAATACAAATTTAAGTGGGATTGAAGACTTCAACCTGAAAAAGCTTAACATTAAGGGCAGCAGCAACAATGACTTCCTAGAAAAAGAATTATAGAAGCAATCACATCTCCCATAACTGAGATTTCAGCAGTAACAGGATGATAACAGTGGTTTCAAAAATTTATTCAATAATCCAAGGAAATCAAATAGAGGAACCAGTGAAACCAATAATTTTAACAATTAGGGTAGGTTCAATAGCAATATCAAAGAGCCTAATTCTGGATTAATGAGCTCATAGAGAAAGAAACTACAGTCTATGGATTTTGGCATGCATAATTTACAAGCTAATAATCAATTTAGCAAGCCAGCCATTCAGGAGAGACTGGACAGATATAAGAATAAAAATAAGAAACAATAGATTACCAGGGAAAGCCTTGTTGATTTCATTAGTTCTGAATATGGATTTAACATGTCGCAAATGCAAGACTAATTAGTATTTTAAGTTCTTTATAATATAAGCTACTGATGCCATACTATTTTGCAGAGGTCCAGGATTAGATAACTCCGCTGTCTACTAAGAAGAAAAATTGGTATCATGGCTCGAAAACATCTTGCCAACTCTTAGAAAAATATAGGATAGATTCAAACCCTTCCCCGCACGTAAAACTGTTCCAAATTCTCTAAACACATCTTAGGACAATTTATACATATCCAAGATAGTTAATAATAATAATACAGGGAGATAATTCTCAAATACTGATTAGTACATCGAAAACATGCATTAGAAATAAAACAAGTTTCAAATAAATCCAATGCTGGTGAAAGAAATGAATGATTGTCTGGCATAATGTGAAAAACAACCCTCTCTAAAAAGGAAAATATAAGATACATTGTATACTTTGTAGGAATCTATGATGGATTATAAAGCACAGGAAGGTTTGAAAGCATCGATGAGAGCACAGAAAAGACTTAGAGATAAAATTAACTATGAAGAGGAATCTAAAGAGAAAAGTATTTAGAGAATGCTTGAGTAAACTGCAGTGTTAGATTCACCCATTAGAGCAGCTAATCTCTAGGAAGTTCTAAGAAAGCAATTACAAATATAAATCAAATATTACTTTATATTTAGAGTAATTTAATGATGAATGGTGTGAATATAGAGATTCATATGTAATAATGAGTAAATTAACATAGTAGCAAAAGAAGAAGCTAAATGACATGATATTCAATAGATATAATGATATTTGACTAAGCATAATACATAAATTAATTATGAATAACTTATTAATTTTGCTTCTTTTTTACTCATTTTTTTTTACTTTTAGACAATTAGAAATCTCAATAATCCTAGTTAAGTAAATTAAACGGAAATAATTTGCTTTCTCCACTCTTAAGAATCCCGATTTAGAACAGTAACATTGATGACATTGAATCAAAGTCTTCAGGCTTTGAAAATGATTCTCAGGATTCACATGATTAAAATTAATAAAAACCACTCGAAATAGTAAGGAAGAGTAAATTTAATCACAGAACTTTACTTAAAATGCCTCCTGCAAGATCTTTCTCAATACTTACTAGTCGATAAAAATCAAATGAAAACTCTTCTAAGGCCAGTAAATAACAATTGAAAAGTAGGGATGATACTAAGCCATCCCTTCTTAATAATAATCTGAGATTTATGAAACATCAATCAATTACAACTAAAAACATTAAGGGAAGAACTAAAGGCGAAGAAACTTTTAAGACACTTGCTACATAAGTACTGGATAATGATTAAACTTCAAATTTACTGCCCAGCTAATTAGATGGTTAAATTTCGACCTAGAGCAAACTATTGAGAACATTTACAGTCAGTAAGAAATAATTTGCTGATTGGAACAATATCGATGTACTAGTTAGTCCAGCAATGTTAAGAAATGTATCCAAAGAAAAGAAACAGGATAACCCTAATTAATTTTCTTGTAACTTGAATTAACTTAAGCATGAGCGAAAAGTGATGGATAAAAAGATTTTAATGATTTAGAATATTCATAGAAAATAATTAATAGAGAGTACGATATAGTCTCCTCTCGATTCAAATAACTCAACACCTTAAGTGGTGAACAAAGAATCAGGGTTTTATCTTTCATAGAGTAACAGCAAACTCAACATGCTAAAAAAGTATAAGTTATTCCAAGATCTTAATGCTAAATCATAGTTTAAACCTCAAAATTCAGACTTATAATTCAGGCCTTAAACTACAAATCAATCTATAAGAACTATGTAAATATATACTAGCCAAGGTTCAAGAGCGAAACTATAAAGTAAAGAATCCCAGAAGAATAGTAATATGGAATTTACTGAGAAGACTTAAAAAACTATAAGATTCCCAATTCATAAAAGAAATCATACTTACAATTTAAATGCTATTCACTTTTATCAAAATTCTAACATGAAGGATGCTGAAAACTCTTAAAACTTGAAGAATTTAATACTTCCTTATAATAGTAACTAAACATACACGTTACCATTATAACCACCTTAGTAATCTGCAAGTAAATTATAGCAAAAACTAACTAAATTATAGAGCTAATTATAAAATTTCACAATAAAAAAGAGTGCTTAATTGAACAGTGATAAATAGTAAAGTGAATCTGTTCTTGAATCATCAAAACATGATCTAAATAGTCGCATTAAAACAGCCATAGAGTTTAATAATAATCATTAGGGAGGTAAAAGTAGAAGTAAGAGAAGAACTATCTTAAATGTGATTTCACAAGAGAAACTTAAAACTATTAATTCAGATTTATGAAATTTTTTAATTTGTTAAAAAGAACTTTATGTTATCAATCAAACTATTGTGATATTTAAATTGCTAACTTAAGTAAATTCATATCAATATTTATTTTTCAAAAAAGTTGTGTTTGTAACTGAGAGTAAATCAGTCCTTGTCTAAAAGCCATTTTAAGTAAACTTAATTCATGTTATATTTTAAAATTAAAATTTATGATGTATAATTGTTTACCAACCGATAATTACTTGAAATGTCTTGATCTTGATTTCTTGAAGGCACTTTCATTCCTAATTTATCTTTCAATGCTATTATGCTAGTTCTAGATATTTCTTAGAGTTTCTTCGACTAAAAAAGTATTTTAATAAATTCTTATATTTAATAAGTTATGTTGAACTTACGATCAAGAGCAGGATTTTAGGTTTTATTCATGTTAATCATATTAAGTCTCCTGTTATTGCTATTAACACTGTGTCTTTTACTTTTCATATTAATATCTTAAATGGAAGTCCTCATATTTGTATGCATGCCTGTGCTTGTTCCTGTTTAAAAAATATATTGTAACATTCAATATTCTTGACTATGGTCTAACTTCTTAAATTTCTAGATTTGGGTCTATGTCAGCATGATAGCTGAGTTAACTTTATTATCTCATATTGTTCAGTTCAACAATGTTTATGAATGTTTTTCCTGTTACTGGATCTCTTCTCACCAAATTCTCTATAAATCTCTTTTTGATTAGATGAATCCAAAATATATAGAAAAGAATTTTATTAAAAAACTTACGCATATTTTCAATGACAGGCTTTGGCAGCTTTTTCTTCCATTCAGTACTTCGCATAATTTCTAATTTATCTTTAAAGTTATCAATTCTCTTCTTTTTACAATCTACATCATCCCAAAGTCTACAGTAAACCTAAGGTTAATTATCTGGAAAAAGTCTTTATTTCTAACTATCACTAATGTTCCTTGTAAATTTAGCAGATTTCCCAAGGTCTCTCAGTTACCTTACTCTTATGTTAATGGTATTTTAGTCAAATCTTAGAGCTGATTAAGCTGTTTTATACATAGTTTCAGCAAAATTATTTTCTGATTCTCTATCTAGATCATTTTCATGTTAAGCACCTATTGATACTGATTCTCTTAGTTTCTTCAATGAACCTAGGCTCTAAGTTTTAAGTAAACAAACGATTTAATTAAAATAAAAATAAAAATGTGTTACAATGTTTAGCATCTCTAACTCTTCCTGATCAAGAGTCTAGATTTGACAGTCAACTTCCTTATCAACCATTTTGTCTAAATCAATAATTTTTACTCTTTAGTTTTGGCTATCATTCATTATCTTGAGTACTTCAAATACTCTAGCTTGACTGCTAGATTTCC
This sequence comes from Oxytricha trifallax, assembly GCA_000711775.1. Classification (NCBI taxonomy): domain Eukaryota; phylum Ciliophora; class Spirotrichea; order Sporadotrichida; family Oxytrichidae; genus Oxytricha; species Oxytricha trifallax. The sequence goes on from ARYC01002193.1 coordinate 44,799, forward strand.
TCAAAGAACCAGAAGACCGCAGTTTCCTTATAACTTCTATCTAATCCCCATTGAGTTCATGATCACTAAGACTTTACAGAGCACTATTTAAGTCATCATTTCCTCCTGTTTTAACTTCATCTGTCTGAATTTCAATGTCCTTGACTGGAATCTTACGCATCATCTAATCTTTCATTTCTTCCTCAGTCAATTCGAATATCAAATTCTTATCAAGCCCTCTGAGCTGAGTCATGGTTTACTTGGTCTTCATATTATTATCATAGATCTTTTTCATCTTGCTTATTCCTGCCTCACTGATTTAATGCAGAGCTTTCTTTTAATGAAGTTCAGCCTCTATGATATTGCTTTTCATTGCTTATTTTGTATATCTGAGTAATTCAACTTCTAGTCTATGCTTTTCTCTCTCAAGCATGTCGATGAGGCCTCTTGCATTATCCAAGTTTTTATTCATTAATTAGGCCTCAGACTACAATTTCCTGTTCTCTTCAAGCATGCCCTCTACTCTTTCCTTGTACATATGAGCTTCTTGCTGCACATCTTCTAAATTTTAAGCCAGGTAACTGGATTTCTCTGTGTAATTTTGAAGTTTCCTCTTTACTTCATTAAGATCAATAGCTAGTTCTGTGTTCTCTTTTTGAAGAAAATCTAAATCTACTTGCATTATTTTCCGAACTTTATCTGATTCTTATGAAGTTTCACCTCTAGCAAATTGAAAGATTCTTTCTAAAGTTTAAGAGCGCACTTTTTCATCTGTGTTCCCTAATTGTTTTACTTTCGTTAAGATGAACCATTTTGAGTACTAAATATATAGTTAATTTGTTAATTTTCATTACATACCACCTATTTATTAAAAAAGTAAATTATTATGATTAAATTGACTATTTAAGCTTTTCATTCATAAGTATCTGATTAAAGCTTTCATTTAGTTCTTCTTACTCCCTCAACTTTTTATAGAGCTCTCCCATTTGCTAATCAAACGTCTAAAACTCTATAACGTTATTTTAAAATTAAGATTTAATGATAAAACTTTTACTTACACTTAGCTTCAGCAGCTTAAAACTATATTTCTGCATGGAAATAGGCTTCTTTCTTTGCCTTATCCAATTCTATGATTTATCGTTCTTTTAATTAGTTTAGCTCTTAAGCTCTTTCATCTAAAAGCCTTCTTAAACTTTGAATTTCAGTTTCAGATTATTTAGCCACTCTATCAAAGTGAAATTTTGCTTCTTATTTTACTTTATCTATTTCCGTGTAAAGAGCTTCAATTAAATCTATTAAAAATGCTGTAAAATAATGCCTCTAGAAAAAAGTGGTAATAAAATGTAAAAATTAATATTAGTTTTCATTTTTAAGCATCATAATCTTTAGCGAAGCGTTTTCCATAAACACGTTCTATAACAGCCAAAAAATAGTCAGTACCATATGCATGATCTAAATATTTCCAAATTTTATTTGGATCAGTTTCAACTTTAGATAAATCATTAAAAATCTCCTCTAGACTTAAATTAATCAAGGAATATGCATTTGGAGATAGTTTATTGAATAAGTATATTTTCTTGAGAAGCTATGTTTGGTATTTTATGTGATCACGGATCTTTTCTTAATATTAATTTTTAATTTTTTCAAGCTTTTAGTTTATCATTTTTAATATTTCATCATCAATACCATCAAGAAAATCAAATAATTCTAAGTTTATGGCAATAGCTTTAGAATAAATATTAATTTTGTATAAATAAATAAACTTTACAGCTTCTTCTTCATCATCAAGTATTGATATATCAGTTTTCTTAGTCCTCTTAATTATAAATTGTTGTCCACTTTCCTTGTAGTGAGTGAGTTCCTTATGATAGTTTTTTCTCATTTTATTGGTGAGTTCGTTAAACTCCTTAAGTTTATCTTTGAGTTTTCGATTTTCTTCACTTTTTCTTAGTAAATTTAATTCTAATTTCTTAGATTTGACTGGGGATATTTGAATAGCTTTTTCATCTGGATCAAAATCACCAAAGTTCACTTCTTCTATTTTATTTAATTCTGTCATTACAGAAGGCAGGTAAGGGTAAATTTCAGTAATTTACTAGGAGAATTAATTTGTAATTTCATACATTATTTTTTAAAGTTCGTTCTCGTAATTTACTTTGTGTGTGGATGGACTATTCCGATTGGATTTATTATTAATTTGAGAGTTATATAGCATAAATGTTGGTTCATATTTCGATGGACTCTTGGAGGGTGATTTAAAAAAGAAAGAATCATCATCAAGATCATCAATAGCAGATGTGTGTTAAAGTTTTATTAAATCCCGTTATTGTTATTATTCTTACATTAGTGTGTGCTGTCTCATTAACTTATCTGTTCTCCATTATCTCTCGAATAAGTTTCTTAGCTACTATACTTTTGAGTTCATGGTTTTAATTTAATAATATATTTATAAATTTGTTTCAAAGATAGTCTACCCAAAATACTGCTTGAGTTCATGCCCTATAAAAATATAAGAGTATGAACTTACAATCTTCAAAGTGTTTTAGCTTGGGAGACTGCAGTGAGCTTTGACTTTCATCCAATATTGAAATAAACTTTTGATCTTGTAATTCTTCACTCATTATTTAATTATAATAATAATTAAAACAGACACAATAATATATACATCGAATGTTACTATTCATTTGATGAAATAATTAGATAAACAGAAATTGTATCAAACTATTTTAATTAAGAATATTTTTGTTATATATTTATAATAAATGCAATCAAAAGGTATTCATGAAAAATAAAATCCTATGAAACGACTTTCTTAATGTTTATTTTTGTTATAGATTTGTTTAGGCATAATAAATCATCAAGTCAATAGCTTTTGAAAATACCCTAGCTGTCTTAAGACAAGCATAATAATTAAAACAATATGAGTACAAAATACTAGAATTTGAATCAGGATGATGATGATACCAAAACTTTGATGAATAATAAAAGCAGAAGAATGTTCAAGTATAAGTATATTCCGACTTAGTATTAAAATGTGCAGGTCACCAAGGACAACGTCCACTAGATTGACTTTGCTAAGATACTTGAAACATTCGATATGAAATGTAAACATTATAATAATCCTGACTATATTTGTAGAGCCTTTCTTCGTGGGAATGGAAGAGATTGATTTTATTCATAATGAGGGTGAAGAAAATAAAAAATTTAATTGGGTGGATTTCTCAAATCGCGTTATACCTTTTATGACTGACTCAGAGGCCAAAAGATTAGTTAGGAAATAAATGAGGGATTTTGAGTAATCAAAGATCCTTAAATCAATAAGACTTGAGTCTAGTCCTATGTTATATTTAAAACTAATTTAATTAATTAACTGCAAATATTATAAGAGCTGAAAAGTATGATGAAGCTGAAATAAAAAGAAGACCGAGCGAGAGAAGAGGCACCATTGCTTTATTTATGCCTGGAAAAGGAAATGATTAGAAGTTCCAACTAAAAGTCTAAAAACAATAAAAACTGAAGTGTAAGAAAAGAATTTGTACTAACTAATTATTGTATTTCATTCTTAATTTCATAAATTATTATCAGAAACTCAATAAGCAAACAAAAGAAATCACTTGAAGAAAGTGATAACAATAGAAACTCCAGAAGAAAGCACGAGGGGATCTCCAGAGAGAGTAAAATTTGCTGCACAGATAAAAAAGCAGTCTAGTAATTTATTGATGACTTAATGGAATCAAGAATACATGATTCATAGGAAGCAATAAAACCTTGAGAAGTTCAATAAATTCTATGAGTAAACCAAGCAAAATAACGACTTCTAGCATTAGAGAGGGAATAAACAAAAGAATAAGTAATCTACAATTAGCTTTGATCATTAAGACAGAAGTAGAGATTAATTTGAAATTCATGAATACATTATCCTATAAAGGAAAAAGTCATGTTGTTGCTCTAGTTGTTACTCTGTAAAACCTCTTTGGCTTGATAAGTAAGCTTAATCATATTAAATTATATATTTCTTCATTTTAGGGTTAACATGCAAATTTAGAAAGTAACAAGAAGAATAAATTATAATTCAGGAAGGAAAAATTCAATAGCATTATAGAAATTTATAGGGGATGTGACGCTCATTAAAAATGTCAATAATTTCGCTAGTTTAAGTGCATAGAAGGGCAGAATATCTATGAGTACTAAACATGTTCAGGTTAGTACTCTTAAGTCTGACAATAACAATTAGAAATCTATTATAACAAATAATATTAATTAATTATGGAAATTTTTGTTGATCAAAAGCGATATAATAAATTTAAATAAGTATCATTGGGTTAAATCCATCTTAAATTAGTAAAATTTCGTTGGGAAATTAAATATCATTACCGAACTGCTTTCGCTGTTTGCTTTCAGATTAAAGTGAAGGTAGTGAATAACAAGATCAAAATAGTAAAAAATAATCGAAATATTGTGGATTATCATTATAATCTGCTTTATTGTAGAAATACATTTGAATTTGGAAAAATAATTTAAATTAAATATATAATAAATCAAATTAGTGGTAGTTAAAGTTGGCTAATTTAAACGATCTTGGGCTTATTTGATAGAGAATTTAAATTGGCTGGACTTTGTTATTGGCGGTACTATTTTATCGCATCGAGGGAGCGAGATAAATTCACTTTAATTAATCACCTCTAAATTCATTAAATTGTACCTTCACATTAAAGTGAAGTTATCTCGCTCCAGGGATGCGATAAAATAGTACCGCCAATAGTAAAGTCTAGCTAATTTTAAATTCTCTATCGAATGAGCCCAAAATCGTTCAAATTAGCCAATTTAAACTGCCACGATTTTGATTTATATTTAATTTAATTATAATTAATTTCCCAAATTCAAATGTATTTCTACAATATTATTGGTACTTAAAGTGAAATTGTCACATCATTTAATTGTTTTATCTAAAATTACATGTGATCCTTTAAATAAAAAATAATTATTTTAAAAATATTCTTCATAAAAAACATTCATTTATCTTCTCAGATTTTGCTTGAGATACTATCTACTTTTCTTGTATTTCTTGTCAATTAATTATTGTTAATGAACAGCTGTGAAACTTATATATTTATTTAATATTTTATTCTAAGAATAATTAATTGAATTAAGTATTCTTATTTTCTAATAATTTTTTGTAATGATATGATTACAGAACAAACCAATAGAGAATAAGGGTGTAGTTGACTTTGTAGAGGAGCTTATTGAAATAGTTGCACTGGTAATGGTAGTGGTTGTTGGAGTGCTCACAACTGTTGTAGTTGTATCACTCGTTGTAGTAGTGTCGCCATTTGAGCTTGTTTTGCTGTCAGTAGTGGTTGTAGTGGTACTAGCCACTGAAAATTTGAATAGAGGTGCTGAAGTGTCAGTGAGTGCAGATATATAGAAACTATACCCTGTGGTACCTTCTGAATGAGGGAGCCTATGTGTGAGTGTTTCAGTGTTGTATAGATGTGAGTTAGAGTTAACTCCATAAGTGTTTGTGGCTTGATTGTCAAGGAAAGTGATTTCGTATTATTAAGTACCAGAATTTTAAACAAATAGACGGATCTTATCACCCTTTTTCATTGTGAAGGTGCATTCGTTACGTTTACAAGCCAAGTTGATATTATTAGTAATTACAGTCTTTTATATCTTATTGTACTACTCGAGATCAAAAATGAAAACAGTGTAAGATTTGAGACATTTTAAAAAGTCTATATTAGTAGCTTCGTACTGTGTTTTGCAGGTGAATGAACTATAAGAAGTTGAATCGCAGTCGTTGGAATAAGTCAAACCGGAAACACAGAAGTAACCACTTTTCTCATTTAAGCAACCAATGCAATCGTTGTCGAAGCTATTGATTGAGGAAGTGGATGCTTAGAAGAAGTTAAGCAAAAATACCATGGCAAAAAGTGCCAGGATCTTGTTGACAGCAATCATTTGATATAAATATAAGTTATTTGTAATTATAATATCTAGTTTAATAATAGAAATAATTATGATCGTATAAATCTTGAGATTAGATATTGAGGTGCAATAAACTTCTTCCCTTAATTATTTTACAATAAAAATGAGTGCATTTACTAATTTAAAATTTTATACAATTTTTGTTATTTATACTTCTTAATTAATGATGACTTATTTAATGGGCTATTTTTTCATCTTAATTCATTTTCTTAGAGTCCTGACATATTTTTTTTCTCTAAAAGCATAGATTTCATTATCATAAACTCTTTTAATCTTTTTTCTTATCCAAAAAATAATGTCACCTAAATATATTTACCTTATTTAAGGTCAATATTTCAATCCATGAAAACAATGATATGTCTAGAATCAGAGATATGGTTTAATTATTATAAATTATGAACTATTTTTTCGCTTTACCTTGAGTGAAGTCTCCATTTCTAGAAGGTTGGGGGTTCAGTAAAATTTTTATTTTATAATTTGTTAAATTTAGTTGGAATCTTTGTAAAAATTAATTCTTAATTGATCACTAACACATAAGGAATTATTATTTATTAAAGTCATCCTTAGTTTAAGACTTTATTTCACAATTTTTATATTCTAATCAATAAATTAAAATTATTTAATCAATTTTTTTAAAAAATAATAATAAATTAATTATTTTATAATATTTATTTTCTTCATGACGAACTTTATATTAGCCATTATTTTTTTATAAATAAGTCTGTATTCAAAGATCTAAATCTCTTAATTAATAATTTAGTGATATAATTTGTAGGATGGATCTTATAAAAACCCCAAAACCCCTTAATAAAATTAATAAATGCTTTGAATTGTTTGGTATAGTTGGGTTCTTATTGGGTTAAGTAGAGAGAACGGAAGTTCTATGTGATTTTAATGAGTATTTGATGATTATTATTGTTAAAATACTTTTAAATGGAAAAATTGAAAATAAATATATAACTGTGATCGTAATAAATATTAACTGCCACTAATTTGATCAGCTTTTAAATATAATTAGATCTATTACACTTTTAATTTTAATTCAGTTAAAAATAATTAATTATGAATAAATCGTAAAAAATGTACAATGTACTGTTATGAGAAATTTAGTTTTTTAATAGCATAATGTACAAAATGAAAATTTATATTGAGAGAGAAGTAATTATTATTTACGATTATTATTAAATATATAAGCATGTCAAATGGTAATATGTCTTTAAAATTTTATGTGTCTTAGGCTTGGCATTTTCTTCCTCCACAAAAGTATTTTCTGTTAGGTTGGCTCATCCACCAGCAAGGCTTTGTCTCCTTTCTCTATCAGTTGCTATTCGAAATAGATGTCCATCTCGACCACCTTGAAAGGGAAATTCTCATCCTGTCTCTGCATTTAGCTCTTAAATTCGGCCTTCATCATCCTTGCCTCAAATGATTTTTGGTCAAGCTCATTCATTCTGTTAAACGGGAGCTGGTTAGATATTGCTGTCACTTGCACTTTTCAAATCTCACTATGAGCTCTTGTACTTGAGATTTACTGGGTACACCTCACCTTCAAAGAATAGTTTAAGTCGTCTATCTTTTCTGTATCGTGAAATAGGTCCCTTTTGCTTTCGTCCATGATAAATATCTACGGTTCTTATATTAATTTGCTAAGGTCCTCGAAAAAGTTGTGAATAAGTATCCTAAAGTCCTCGGTGATAAAGATCTTTCTAAGTTACTTCGTAATCGTTGTCTTCCCCATATTTGGATATCTATCTAGACACAACATTTATTTTATCTTGACATTTTATTAAGATTACTATATAGAGCTTGTCCACAATGTAGTAGTACTGCATTTCTTACAGGAGCTTTGAACAAGTCTTTGTAAATGCGATGATTAAGTATCTGCTCGTTGGAGAAAGCCATCTTGTAATTGGAACTTGGTTTATTTTGGTATTGGCTTGGAAATTATCTATTTTTCGAAGGATCGATAAGTGGCGAGGGTCTTATGGTTTCTAACAATCTTTTCGCACATTTCAGAATAGTCCTAATACTTCTCGTCCAAGCCTGAAACTGATTTTATTTGCTGAATCCTGTATAGCCCCTTAAATGTACTAGTGATCCTGCCTTATATTTTGAAGATGTTATTGCAGATGATTATATAGACTCCTGATTTCGTGCCTGTAATTTTGAGAAATCAATAAATGCCCTGAAAAGCTCAGTGTCTCCATATTGAAGAGTAAATTAGCAAATAGCTTTCTTATATATACTTTGCAGACAACTGAGTAGGATAACTGGAGGCTTGTTAATTTCTAATATTCGATGTATTCCGACTTGCTAAAGTAGTTCTTGGCAAGGCCAAGACTATCCTGCTTTAGTGAATTGTTAGATGATGTCTTGTCTTATTCTCGGCATTTGATAAAATGATCAGAGCATGGCTGAATTCATAAAAGTCATGTAAGTTGCACTTTCCTTAACTTATTATTGTATATGACATTTTAAATAATTAATTATTTATTAGTATTAAAATTTAATTTATTTTCATCGCCTCACAACCTTTTTTTATAATTGTAAGGCCACAAAGTTTGTCTAAAGTTTATAAGTCCTATTAACATGAATGATTTTAAATTTATTTTTTAACTTTTGAAATAATTGTTTTTTTTAATTCTTTTTCTTACTTTAATATTCCTTTTTAGTTTTGTTAATACCTTTTGTTTTTAATTAAAGACTAAACGGCTTATATAGGGTACCTATTTGAAAATTTTGAATGATATTGATGGACCCTATATTTAATAGGGGATACTTAGAACAATGTTCTAAATCGTTTTCAATAAGTCTTATTGATAAAATACAATTGAATCGGGGAAATGCAAAAATTAAAATTCAAAATTAATTCATTATATTATTACTGCTCATTTACTATGCGTTTTATCTTATATGCGAAAAGTAGCCACTTTGCTATATTTTTTACTGAAATAGCAAATTTTATTAGGTTTTTGTGTCAAAATCGATATGCATCATTAGTAACATCTATAAAGCGACCAAATTCTGTATTTTATACCAAAATGACTAAATTTACTATTCGTGGTCAAAATTTCTGAATTTGTATGTATGTCTCTCCCATTCGAGCAGAGTGGTCAAAAAAGTGGCCAAAGTGCATGATTTTAACTCAAGTGTCCAGAATAGTGGTCAAAGCTGAGATTTGCACCAAAAGTGACCAGACTGCATGATTTGCACCCAAATGACCAGAGTAGTGGTCAAAATCTCAAAAAATCGCAGTTTTTACTCTGAATTTGGTATTATGAGTCACTTTTCACAAATATGCGGTGACCAAGCCAAATTTGGAGCAGAGTGGTCAAAAATCTTGAAAATCGTTGTTGCTGGTCAAATTTTTGCAAGTTTCTGTAGTCATAATGCTCAATACTGCAGCAGTACCTGCAAATCGCTGCTGGTCAAAAAAATCGAGCAGAAGTTGCGAATTTGCTAGTTTTTTGCTGAATTTCTATCAAACTGGATAGCATGATGCTCCATCTCCTCTCTCACCAACCCATTCAATTCTTGAAATACTGATTTTGAACAAACTTTTGTCCAATTTTAGCTTAAGTTGCTCAACTCCTCTGGTGTTCAACTTGAGTGTATAGTATTTTGGTATATAGCGTTAGATTCTATAAAGTCCAGGCAGTTTAAACTTTACAGATCCTAAAAGAATAATGGTAAGTCTTTCTAGATTTTTAACGAATAAAGTTTGTATATATTAGATAGCTTTTTTACGGAGGATAAACCTTCTAGAAGGTGGGTAGCCTCCTCTTTAAATTCCTTTTGGATATATACTAAATCTTTTTGGAACTTACTTTTTTAAACGTCATGGTTCTTATAGATTGTACAGAATTTGATGCCACTCGTCAAGAATTCACACTTATGAGCAGACTTATGCAAACTGCGATTTCGAGTAATACACATGCATTTATAGATTAATTTTAAGTACAGTATTAATAACAGCAGTAATAGTAGTAGAAATAGTATAAGCAGTAAAAATGACAATGCATTAGGTATAAGCGCTTATAGAAATTTCAATGTATGATGCAATTCTTGTTTTTGAGTAGAATCTCATACAAAGCCATACCTCAGAGTATGTATCCATTTCTTGATACTGAATGCCCAGAGTCCTCGAACATCATCCTCGCTCATGTTTTTTATTATTTCTTGGATGCGCTTAACCAGCTGCACTCTATAAGTTAGTTAAAAGAGTATGCTTACTTGCTGTTAATGTTCTGCTCCTTGAGGTTCTTCTTGATGTATGCAAACAACTATTCGATTGGGTCGAGCCAGGGCGAGTATTCTGCGTTGAAGAGTACGTTGACTTTGAAGCGACGAGCAGTCGCAAGCATCTCAGAATACTTGTAATTATGGCATTATCCATTAAAAGCACCACCTTCTTATTGCATAGATCTTTGTCAGTTCTTATACTTCTCAGCGTCTGATATATAATTTCAAATAGCACTGAATCGAATGCTCCTTCAATTATTTGAGTGGATATCACTCTATCAACTGCGATCGATGCTATCAAACCCATAGAGTACTGTTATCTCTTCACTGTTTACTTTGCAATCGACAACTGTCTTGCTCTCAAACCATAATCGCCTAAATTGGAGAGCATTTCATATCGATACTGAGAGATTGGCTTATAATTGAGATTAATCTGACTTTGATCTGGAATATATGCACAGGGTTGATCACATTCTTTGGATTCTTCTTATTGATTATGATTTTGTGATGGGTCATCTATGAGTAAAGTTAAATTGGTATTAGGACGGTAGTTGAATTATAATCTTAGAAGTTTGATGGAAGTTTGCATCATGATTAGTGGTTTGAAATGAGACTTGTTGAATTTGTGAGAACTGGAACCATACAACTCAAGGGTGGAACCATGCAACTCAAGGGTGGAACCATACAACTTAAGGGTGGAGCCATACAACATGGATCTATAAAACTCGGATCCATACAACCAGGAACCATACAACCTGGAGCCATACAACCTCAGCGCGGAACCATGCAATCCAAGAGATATCTTCAGGGTATCTTCATCTATCATAATAGTTCCAATCATAGTATAATTCCCAGAGTTCACATCTCAACTTGCATCTCTCATATTCTTGAAGTTATCAAAGATAAGTAATCGCTCAAACTAAGCTGAGTATGATAGTTTGAAATTACCAAGAACAGAACGATTGAATCAGATGCTATCATCTTGCAACAACCATCAACCTTCAAATTTTATTTTGTATACTTACTCTCATCAATATTCGAGCTGCTCAAAACTGATAGCGACAGCTTTCTTGGAGTGAGCTGAACAACTTCTCTCTATCTCTAACTCAATAGCGAACTGCTTGATTTCTTTATAGTTAATTACAGTTTTAATTTTGACACCTTGTCAATCAATGGCGTGAGCCCTGAATGAATTCGTTTGATCTGCTCATCATCTGAAGTGACTTTCTTTGCAGTGCTCTGCAACTTCAAATTTCTGAATTTCTTAAAGTACTCGATTGGTTTTAGGGAGTATCTTCAACTTCAAGTATGGGGGATAGATCCTACTTTAGTTACTACTTTGCTTTCAAATTCTAACGAGGTGGAGTTTGTAAAATGCCTGACTTCTGTAAAATTGGAAATCAAAACTATTAAGGAATGGCTTACTTTAGAGTTGCTTGATGATTTTAGGATTTCTTTGAAATCGATTGTTTAGCCAACTTATTTAAAGTACTGGTACTAGAATGGGGTTTTGAAATTGGCTTAGCTTTACTCTACATTATTGAATGAAGTTTGGATGATTACAAATCCTTTGCACTAGCTTACAGATTGATACCTTTATAAACATTTTAAGCAGGTAAATCGTTTGATCTTATAGATGAAAATGCATCCAATGAATAAGATGATTTATAAGAATATTCACCATTCGACTGCTTTCCAAGCAGCATCCCTCCATACTGCAACTCCTTATCGCCTGCGAATGATTCTACTATACTTCTTGACTGCAATCGATTTGGTAACTTTATTCTTCCTCTTACCCAGAATACTCTTCTAATTTAGGGCCCACTGCTTAGGAGGCAAGTAGTCAGACCTGAAGTTGCTTTCATCTACTGATATAATTACTGCATCCTCTCTTAGAAACTATGATAGCAGGCGACTCACCCATAAGCGTTTACAGTTATAAGCAGGATCTCTGTATTTGACATTCGATGCCTCTGTCTTGCCAAACTACAGATGAGACTGCTCCTTGAGAATCTTGTGAATTGTTGAAATGCAAGGTACTTTGAAGGCATACTTTAATGGTGAGCTCAACTTCAATTCTTACAATCGATGATGAATAATTTTGCCAGTACACTGGCAAATCCCGATTTCTTCTATGCACTCGCCAACTGCAGCAACCAGCTCTTCATTATCTCACTCCCTCCTCTTGCCAGGTTTTTTTGGTTCTTAAGGATGGAATACGCTATTTTTCATCTCATGCTTAAACTTCTCAATAGTTTTGATGCAAAGTCTGCAGTCACTCTCAACTTCTTCGAAATTTACTTAGGTTTCAACTAATCTTCCATATACATTCTCACAATCTCTAATCGTTTATGGGCAAGCTTTGCTTCTCAAGGTTTTAGGTATGGATTACAATCCTTCGGTAATTCATGGTTTAGCTACATTCTATTCTATATTAGAGAGAGTAAACCTGTTTATATCAACTGCACTGACTATCCTTCTTAAATCGACTGGGGTTTCTAAATTAGCATTATATTAGAATGATTCTTAAATCTAAATTAATATGACTAACCTGCTTTGAATTGCGAAATTGACTCAAGAACTGCTCCAGAAATTGGCACAATGAATCGTCGTTATGTATACTCTTGATATCAATCATGTCCTTTAAGTAAGAATCTATACCATCCAAAGGCATCTTAATGATTAACCCTCCTTATAAAGAATCCACTTGAGGAGGAACTTCACCAGAGTTGAGGAGAGCTCCCGTATTATACGAATACTTAGCTGGTGCAACCACTTGAACGAAATTCTTCCCCAAAATTACAGGTCCTCACTTTATGATTTGCTTGTCCTGAATCTTGACTCAACTCTACTTAATGCTTTCAAAGGAGTGCTAGCTAAAATGATCGTCGCTGACGATCGAGGTGTGCGATTATTCTTACTAAGACTGCGAATGCATTTCAGAGTGATTGCTTGAATTTTATGATTACTTAGTTGTTTTCATATTTAATATATTAGAAATTAATATAATAATCAATAGTATTAGTATAATTTATTATTGAGATATGAATATAATGATCAATATTAATAATGACCAAAATATGGCAAGAGTAGGTATAGTAGTGATTAAAACCATTAATGGTATAGCAAAGGCAGTTGTCTAACTGAATAGCATTAGTTATTGAAATTTTATAAGCAGCAGAGTAGCAACAACAATAACAGCATGCTCTTTCAATTCAACAATAGTATGCTACTCATAAAGATGGTCTTATAAACTAATATGATCTTTCTCTCACTCAAGTCCTTCAAATCATGGATGAATCGCTGGAGTAGTACAGAATCGTGTTCGGCATCCAACTTGCCTTTCATACCATCAGAACAATTTAGGTTGAGGGCCTGTACAAGGGAGACAACTAAGAACTTATCCGATTTGTGATAGAAGTCATGAACTTTAGGTATAGACCTGCTTAAGCTTAAGAGCTTGGTTGATCAACTCAGCGCCTGTTCACAACTAAGGGTAGTATAGTTTGAGCTTCAAGTAATAATGAAGCGCAGCCTTATCAGTAAAATATATAGTCTTTAATACTTAAATGAGTTCTTTATATTTATTATTAAGTAATAATCATATAATTCTATAATAAAACTTAAGAATGAAGTCAAGCAAACTTACGAACAGCACTGCTTCACCTTCAAGCACTCTGCTCGTGCACCTGGTGGATACGTCGTGGAGATTTACAAGGCAAGATTTTCAACATAAGTAATGGTTCTAAATATAGGTGATCGATGAACGCTTCAAGCGAACTTTCAAGTTCCAGGTGGATCCTCAAAGTGGATTTTCAAACGTTGTACTTCTGGAGGTTGCGCAGAGTGAACCGATTGTGGTGGTAACCTATAAGTGGTGTGGCTATCACAACGTATGGATATACCCATTCAAGAAGGAGGATCCACACATGCACTAATAGTATATTAATCTTGATCCTGACGATCCTTCAGACGGTTGGTTCTTCAGCTTTGATAACGACAGTTTTATACAGGTAGAGTAAGCAATACTATTATACTATTCAAGCTATCGCTTATGCGCAATTTTATAAATTTATAGCTAAATCAAGGGAGAATACAGAAAGACTGTGAATAAGTATGATGAAGAAATGAGGAAGCAGCTAACATCGCATGAAATGCCTGAACCCTAAGATTTTGTTGGATCAGTTAGTTTTACAGTGTGATCTATGATAAAAGAGTTTATAATTATTAAAAGTTATTAATATTTGCGTTTTGTGATTCATAACACCATTCATAACTTCTACACTATGCTAATTTACATGCTTTAAACTTAAAATCCCATTAATCTCTGATTTTACTTAAACTTAAATTAAACTAAAATCCCTTAGTTATATACTAAAATAGAATTGAATCAGGAAATTGTGAAAATAAAATTAAAATTAAATAAATAATATAATTAGACCAATGGAAAAATGCGTAAACCCCAAATCCCCTCAATTTCAAAACCCCTGTTTTTTTGTTGCTATGTGTCATTTTTTTATTAGTAGTTGGTCAAAAAATTTAGGGGGCTGGTCAAAATTATATATGTACTTGTAAAAATTGATACATCTCAAATTTAGGGGTCTTTATAATTAGGGAAGTTGGGACATTTGCTAAATTAGCGATTTCAGAGATTTGCGTAGTTTAGGCCAAAATAGGGACTTTTTCATAAAAACCTCTCTCATTTACCGAAAAGGGGCTTGAAGTAGGGTAACTCCATTAAAGTTTGGAAGTTTTGCCAAAATATCACATTCAGGCATAATTGCGATAATATGAAAGGAAATGCAACTAAGTAGAATCGCGAAGGAAGTGGCCATTTTAAGAGTGCAAATGTGAAATAGAAGCAGTATTTAAGAATTGAGTGTTGTAAAGAGTGAATTAGGACATTTTTAAGTAAAATATAAATAGTGCTATTAATTATAATAATCTGCGATGAATTTAAAACTGACATGCCAGGGGAAATTGTAAAGAGAAACAGGTTTTATGCACTACTTTAGCTATGAAACAAACATCATCAAACAAAACCGAACCGAAGAGTGTGAATCCACTTCTTGATACTGAAGAAGACATCCCCTGGATGTCTTCTTTTCTTAAATTCTGAACGATTTCCGCAACCCTCTTCACTAATTGCTGCCTAAAAGTGTAAAGCCCATTTAAACTTACTTGTTCTGAATAGTGTCCATCTTCATCTCCTTCTTTGTAAAGGAGAATAACTGCTCAATTGGATTGAGCCAAGGCGAGTATTCGGCGTTGAAGAGCACATTCACTTTGAACTTTCCGGCTGTGGCTAACATCTCTGAATATTTATGAATGACTGCGTTGTCCATCAGCAGGACCACTTTCTTAGAGTGTAGTTCTTTGTCAGTTCTTACACTGCGTAAGGTATGGTAGATAAAGTTTTCAAAGAGAACTGAGTCAAAAGCTCCTTCTATCACTTGACTGGAGATAATTTTATCCTAGGAAATCGCAGCAATATAAGACATTGAGAATTGCTATCTCTTAGCTGAGCTTTTCTTAATTGACAACTCTCTCACTTTCATCCCATAGTGTCCCAGGTTCTGCTTCATCTCACTCTAGTATTCCTTAATGCTTTTCAAGTGAGGGTCTATAAATAGCTGGGGCCAAAGCTTTTAGTAAGAGCCCCTTTCACTCTGCAAGTTTCCCTGCTCTGACCCAGGGTTCGATGAGTCTTTGTGGAAGCTACTTGAGAGTTTTAATTTCCTAGGAGTGACCGCAAACCGACTTTCCAACTTGGTTTCGGCATCTAGGTCAACAGACTTCTTCCTCGAAGATTCCAGTTTTAGTTTTGATATTTTATCGAGAATAGTAGTAAAACCACTCTTCACTTTTGAAGCTGAATTGTCTTTAGACCCACTGATTTCACTGAACTATTTATGCGGAAACTCTGAAAAGTTTTATTCAAGGTGAATTTCTAGTTGGAGGTCTCAGGGACCTCTAATATCGGGGAGAGGTCTTTTGTAAATGCAAGCCGAGTTTTCATTGAAGGGGTCTGAAGTTGCTTTTTTTATGGTTTCAGTTATGGATTTCCCTAAATGTATTATTCATTAATAATTACCTTAGTATTTTCAATGGTTTTCTAACTATAATTACTGGTTTTCGATGACTACTTTGACCCCCTTAGAAATTTCGCTCCATGAATTTAGATTGGAAGTGCTGACATGATTCTTTGGAGTCTAGGATATTTCTTAAACCCCTATCTTACCTTAGGTCCTATAAAGCTTTTAATTGCAAAATTGCTAATTGCTTACGAAATTGACTTAGCCATACCGAATTTTCCACTTTTAATATTTCCAACCTTTTAATTACAATTTTTAGAAAACTCTAAGTCAAATGAATTTGAAATCTTCTCTGATTATTCCCCAACATTTTCAATTTTTTCCAGGTGGAAGCTCTCTGAGAATTTTGAAGTTGAAGAATCAGAACTTTGATTCATTTTGAGGAGCATTTTTCCATACAAAAGTCTGTCATCGCTAGCGAGGATCATGCTATCATTTTGCAACCTTTTTTATCGCTTCTGTAAATTTGCAGAATCTCGATGCATATCTTTAATGTTGAAGCTCCATTACTTTGAGGGCATCGAGTCCGATCGGAAGTTGCTCTCATCAACAGAAATGATAACTGCATCCTCATATAAGAACTGAGCCAACAACCTGCTAATCCAGAGCCTCTTCTCATTGAAATCCGGGTCTCTATACTTTGTATTAGCAGCCTGAGTTTTCCCATATCTTAGATGGAACTTATCTCACAGAATCTTTTGAAGAGTGGTAACGCAAGGCACCTTAAGTAGCTTACACTCTGGCTTTGTTTGAGCCAGGTTTAATAAATAATTATGAAGCTTCTATCCTGTAACTTCGTAAATTCCGTTCTGTTCAAGCAAGAGCTAGTTCCCACAAACCCCTTTTCTACCCACTTTCTTTTGTGATTCAGGATCAAGAATCTTATGCTTGACCTCGTACTTAAACTTTTCGATAGTCTTGTATACAACATCCACATCCATCCTCAATTTCTTAGCCACTTGACGAGGTTTTAATTGCTCATTATAGTATAGATTAATAACCTCTAATTTCTTACATGCGAGCTTAGCTTCTCTTTTCTTCAAAAAAGGATTGCTACTTAACTTCTAGGATTTGCCTTTTTATTTAATTGTCTCGTTGAGAGCATCTATTAAATTTTGACTCCCTCTAAGAGCTCCTCGTTACTAATTAACTTTGCATCCTCCTGTAATATTATAGCTTGTGTCGCTTCCTTAATTATTCATAACTGGTTTATTCCTGATTCTGGCAAGTCAAAAACTTTGAAGGTAAGCTTCAAGGAATTTGCAAAGCTCATCATCATTTTATATGTAACAAACATCAACATTACTGGCTAAATATTCTTGAATTTTTTCTTAAGGAAGTTTTATGATTGCTCCACCTGTAAGCTTCTAGATTTGTACAGGGACTTCACCACTGTTTAGCAGTTATCCAGAATTGTATGTGAACTTTGTTGACTAAATAACGTTTGGGAATAATTTACCAAGCACGACATGGAGTCCATTTAACAATAGATTTCTCTTAAGCCTTAACTTTGCTTGGTTTAATTACAGATAAGGCATTAGAAATAAGAAAATAATCGCTTAATATCGACTGCTATGAGCAAGAAATTTCTGATTAAGATCCATTCTTAGACTCTTCGTTAGGGTGTGAGTTTATTCGTGTATTCTAGTTATCTGTTTTTTAGATCTTCATTTATTTCTAGGTATAATTTTACAGATGAAGCTTGATCAAATTAATTATATTCTAATATCATTAAGAATATAAATAGATATCTTTAGTATTTTAATTATAAATTAAAATGGAAGGAAAGCAATAATCGATTGGTGACCAAGCAGTATTTTAATTACTACCAAATGATGTGGGACAGATTTCATATGCATATAAAGAAGGTGACTCTCCTCTTGAAATAATAGGACTTTATTCTTTGTCATGTAAGTTCGTAGAAGGACATGTTTTGCAATAATGGAAAGGTACCATTTTTGAGTTTCTTGTTTCTCATGATGATAATGCAATTGAACTTCTTCTCTGCTATTTTGATTAACTTATAAAAAGCCCAGATTTATGCAATGAGGACTTCTTCAAAATCTTGATGCGAGCACTTCACGCTATTTTCATCAACAAACTTGATTAGCCGCTAAATGAAGTCTTATAGTAAAGCGAGCTTGAACTTAACCAACTTGCAATTCTACCTTTTAAAAATGCTCTTTCAAACAAAAAGTTAAATAACACTTCATTTCAGAATATTAAAATTGTGAAAATCTCTAAGAATATACTAAATACCAAGATCACTGATTTAAAATACATACGCTTTGACCATAATGCTGATTACTTCAAAGCTTATGAAAAAGACAATAATTTAAATGAGAATTTATTCAATTCATGACTCGTAAAGTAAAAAGAAATATGTTAAGCAAATGTAGAATTCGTCAATCATATAATATGAACAGCTTAGAATAAGAAAAGGGCTAGCAAGAGTAGCAAGAATTAGATACTAAATTCAAGATGAATGTCCAAATCAATTTAAATATTGAGGATTAATATCACAATGAAGAAGGGAACGATATTCAAAACTTCTAGAATAATGATAATTTGAATGCCTCTAAAATCAACTAAAAGGATCTTCTTAATCAATCTATCGAAAAAGATTAATATGCTTCTAATTTAGTATCTTCAGTAATGAATCAGAATCCTAATAACAATCAAAATCGAAATTCAAACTAAATTTAGCATTTATTGATTCTGATGATAATGAAGTTGATTATTAGGATATTGGTTAAGTTCTGGACACCATGACGCAGGTCACTTACAAATAACCTAAGCTTCTGAATCAAGATACCCATGCAATTTAAGTTTATTTAGAGGATTAACTCCTCGATTATCAAACTCTAATCAATAAATTAAGAGTGAATCCGCTCACTTATAAATAACGAGCAGATTCCTGTGAATAACTTTTTAAAAAGTTCGAGGAAAAGCTGAACGAATTCATAAAGCAAAAATATTGGCTTGCCCTCGCTCACTTATAAATAACAAGCAGATTCCTGTGAATAACTTTTTAAAATGTTCTAGGAAAAGCTGAACGAATTCATAAAACAAAAATATTGGCTTGCCACCGCTACAATCAAAAACACTAACATGGCTGTAAACAATGTGTTCAATATAGAATTGGTCGATTAGGAAAGAATAGAAAAGTAAAAAAATGTGGGACTGCTTCTAAAAAGCGATCACTATCTGAAAGAAACAAAAAGCAGTCAATAACTTACGAAGAGAAGATTATTTAATAAAATAAGGGTCTTGTTTCAGATGAAATTTATTTCTAAAAAAGAGAATCGGGTGCAGCTATTGAAATAGATCCCGATAGCTATAAACTAACGAGCAAGGATTCAATTACAAAAGCTTCAAAGCTTAAAGCTTAAACTAAAAATTATGATCGTCTTGAAATAAAAGCTTAAAAGAAATTATCCTTGAATTACAAAGCAAATATATTAGCTGATAAGGATTATGATAGTACATTACACCAATTTGAAATACGTGATTTTCCTACTCCGTAATTCTCTGAATCTGAGACATTACATTTAATGGGCACTCTCGATTACGCTATCAACTTCAATAAATATATTAATGAACATCGTGATGTAGATAAGAAGGAAATGTTCACCGGATCACCATTCTTCGACTGTAACTAACATCGCCTTATGCATACCTCTTTTAGGCATTAAATATCTAAATAGAGTAAAATGACCAAATTTTTCTAGCATAGAAATTATCATTAGGCTTTCAATTCAGATTACGTTTTCAAGCCTTAGATACATAAGAACCCCTAGAATTATTCATACCCAAATGAACTTCTTGGACTGTTAAATATACTCTGTAATGGACCGGTTTATAATGATTTAAGAGCGACTTTCATGCTCTTAGCCGCATCTTATTCTTCAAAGCCTGAAGATATAACCAGTGAGTGTTTTTTAAACCCACTGGTTTTTCCACTATGCTAAGTACTTCAATCCTTAGTCTTCAATTTCAAACTTCAACCGTTTAAAGTAATTAGGATATTGGAAAAATATACAGAAGAATAGAATTTGGAGATGTTTCCTTCTATCTATAAACTTCATTACTGCAATAGGGATACTTTTTGTGATTACGTATTCGGAGAGAATTCAATCATTGTGGAGCTCATTTACTTTTACAGTGATAATCCTATCCCTAGATCACAATTCGCCGTTGTAAGAGAAAATGAAGATTATTATCTAGTGGCCATGTCGATGAGGAGAGGAATTATACAGATACCCTAAAGACTTGAAGTAGTTAAAGGTAAAGAAGAGCAAATAATTGAAAACCTGATTGATGAGTTATTTGCAAGTGAAGAATTCGATATAGGCCTCAGCAAGCCATATATGATAAGGTTCTACTCAGTGTAACTCTAGGATTAACAGCCTCCTTAAACTATCTATTAAATTCCTGCGGATTACTAGTATAGACTAAGAGACTTTTATGTCAAATTCTTTAGTTGGTAAATATACAAAGCCTTAACTTTTTATAGTTATAACTTTTAAGAGTTAGATTATTGTGTAGCAGATATCAGAAGAGGAGAAAAGTATATGTTGCTACTTATTGACACTATGGCAACCCCAAAGTTAGACAGTTATTCATATTATGAGGATACTCAATATAAATATAACTAAATTAAGCCCGAAAATAGAGATAATGTACATAGTTTCAGGAATCTTGCCAAAACACTCAATGGGTAATAGCTATAAGTAAGTATTTGTGTTTAACTTCCTATAGAAACTTAATGGGAAAAAG
This sequence comes from Oxytricha trifallax, assembly GCA_000711775.1. Classification (NCBI taxonomy): domain Eukaryota; phylum Ciliophora; class Spirotrichea; order Sporadotrichida; family Oxytrichidae; genus Oxytricha; species Oxytricha trifallax. The sequence continues at coordinate 65,882 of ARYC01002193.1, forward strand.
TGCAAAAATATATTGATTTCAATTCTCAAGATTATAGTTTAGCATACTGTCTGGACTCGATGATATAATCAGTTCAAATTATGAAAGAATTCAATAAAACATTTGAAGGGAAGAAAACCAACGAGTCTAAGGCTATAGAATCTCTACTTATACAGATATAAAAAACTCTCCGTTAAACCCTTTTTAAAATTGTCCCTTAAGTATTCGAGTCTATATAATCATTGTAAGTTATTGAATTTCCTAACTTTGTGTATAGAAAAGAAAAATTAAATAAGATAGAAGACAATGCATTGAAAGAGGATATTCAACTGAATTATGAAATACCATTTGACTTACGATACAATATCCTCAATGTTTTACTTTGTTCTGAAGAGAGATCATTCAATTCTGCAACATATAATTTGCTAGAATATTCCAGAACTAAAGACAGTTTTACTGAAGATATAATTGATGATGTTGACAAGAGGAAATAATAGTTTGAACAAAATACAAAAACTGAAAGTTTCCATCAAAGTTCAAAGTTATAAGATCCTTACCATAATTACAAGTACTTGCGCCTGTTTGAGAAATTAACTAAATTGAAGCCTTTGGACAATAGTGCAGTCAAAAACTTGGAGTCAAATCGACCTTATGATGACTACTGTGTAGTAAAATTAGAGACTTTTCCTGTAAGCTCTCAGGAACTGAAAAAATGTTACAGCGGCAGCGTGCATAAGTTCAGCATCTCTAATATTGACTAGCTTTGTTTAACAGTTCAATAATAATACTAATGGAATACTCACAAGCAACTAAAGTAGGAAAACAGCCTGAGCGAATATAATATATTGGGGCAAAGATAGAGATAGCTTTCACTCACATATGCGCATAATGATAATGACTTACTCACTCCATAAAGGAATTGGGTTGATGGTAGCTACACTTAGTAACATCAATAAAGCTTTTCAGATTCTCAAAGAAAAAGAGATACAAAGCTAAGTTTAAAGCAGCTAAACTAAAGCCAACTTGCAAGCAAATAAACTCTCCAGAACTTGTCATAGATAAAAAGTGGACAGGACTCCTCTTCCTCCTCTCTAAAGAAACATAGTGGTGGAGGGATTATGAGTCAGACACCGAAATACAACATTTCTCCATAACAAAAATTTAACACGGGTACTGCTTAAATCAATCAATTCTAATCAAACAGTCTTTAACTCACTCCAACTTAGAAATAATAGAATCAATTATAAGTTGACCCTTTCAACAAACTCAAGAGTTAGACGCTAATTAAGAAAAAGAACAAAGCAAAGAAGAAGGTGCAAAAGAATAATTAACATATTGATCCTGTGACTAATAATTCGAAAGAGATTAAATTAATTTAATAGATGTTAGGCACCAACACTAAACAAAAAGACCAGCTCATTGATCAAAATGATCATTCAAATAGAATCAACGATTAACATCAGCAAATTGAAGGAGGTGGTTTTGCACTTGACACAAGAGATCAGAAGCAGCACTAAGAGGACTCAGGCAATTAATAAGCAATTCATAATGATGATGACGAAGTAGGAGAAGATTATGACGAAGATTAAAGTGAAGACGAGTATGAACCAAATAGATTTAATCTACAAAGAACTTAGAATTTCAAAGAGAGCGATGCAAGCAAACCCAGGGAGCTCTAAGATTTTGAGAAAGGCAGCTATTTCACTACATAACTTCCAATCTTTCCTAAAAATGGACTTTATAAACAATCTAAGCAGGATCAAGTGAAAGCATCCCTAGGTCGCCAAAACCAATAATAGAACTCTGAGTTTAAAAAATTTGGTGTAAGTCAAATGTTCCATAATAAACCTGATAATTAATAATTCAATGACTTTGATTTCTAAGCAGGAAATAATCTAAACCTTAATGATACCAATTCTGAAACTGATAAAGTCAACAACAGGAATTAGACGTTGATACTTTCAACTGAAGCAACCTAGTCTCACAAAGGGACACCCAAGATACCTTAGTCTCAAAACAAAGCTTCATAATAAAATATGAATCAACCTTAAAAAAATCCTACTAACACCAACTAAGCTAATATCCTACCATTAATTTGAAAGGCGTTTAAAAGCTTTATGAAGATAATTTCCACAAGTTATTTCCCAAGTTTAAGTATATTTGTAGCAAGAATGATTATTTAGTTTTTTAACAAGTTTTAAACCAACTCACTACACTCTCCCACCCTAATTCTCTCTTATATTAATTCTCTCCTCTCTATTTAATTTTCACCAATTTTATCCAAGTTTTAAAAATCCTGGTTTTATTAAGATATTATTAAATTTATTGGATTATTGCCCTATAAATTGCCAGTTTTAAGTACCTACTATAAATTTAATTTAAGTTTGTAACAAACTTCTCAACCTAAATAATTTTAAAACTATAAGCCCAGCTCTCTTCTACCCCAATTTTCTTCAACCACCCTATTTTACCCTACCAACTCAAGATTTCTCTAAGTTCTGGTTTCTATCCTTAAGCCCTGCTAATCGGCTTGAGGACAAATTTTACGTTTTCAAAGGCCAAACTAGACTTTTAGTCTTTTTAAGTACCTTAACAACTTGATGTACTAAAATGAAAATTTTGGCAGCATTTCAGGTTTTACTGGTTGTGTAAAAATTTCTACAAAAAATTCAGCTATCAGCTTATATTACCTACCTATATCCCTAATTGACCTAAAAGTTGGCTTTAGCCCAGTAGTTGTAGTTAAAAAGCAAAAAATCAAAAACGCTGGAGATTTACTAAGTTTACTAAGTTTTTAGAAGCTAACAGCTATTTAATTAAAATCAAGTCTAAGTTAAAAATCTAAGTGATGTTTGTTACACAAACCAAAATTTCAAGATTTTTAAAGGGCAAAAATTCAAAGCTTTCAAAGCTTAGCACTAATCATTCTAGTGGTTAATAATTTTTCAGCAGATAGAATCAAAGGCTGGGTTGAAAGTCTAAAGCTTGGGTGATAGTGGCCACTATCAAATTTAAAATTTAAACATTCAAGCTTTAAAATCAAAATCAAAATTATTTTTTGCACAGAGTAACAAGTAAGAACCCTCAAAAGTAACTGTAAGAAACAAAGTAAAAATCTCAGAACCCAATTTAAATAGCAAGTAAGAACCCAAGTAACAGTTTTAGTTAGAAAGAACCCAAAGTAACAGTGAAAAAAGATTAAGAACTCCAAGAACCCTTAAGGAGATTTTCTAAAATTTAGTTTTGCTTTAATTACCTGGCCAGGCTTTACGATCAATTTTAATAACAAGTAACAAAGTAACAGTGATTTTTAATTCAGAAGCAATTATTTTAACAGAACCCAAGTAACAAAGTAACAGAACCAAAGAAACATTAACAAAGAACACAAACAACCAAATTTAATTTGTACTTACTTAATAAATGATTTTGAAGATCTAGATGTACTGTTTTGATTTCAAACTTAGAAACTATAGAAGGCCTTCTTTGATTTTTTACGACTCGAGATTTTGATTTGATTTGATTTTTTGAACTACTGGATTTTGATTTTGATAATTTTAATAATAGTATAGAGCAAGTCTAATCAATACAGAGGAAACAAATGACTAGTTTAGGGTATTTAATTAATTAAGAGCGGCAGTGACATGACTTAGAAGCTACATTTGCTCAAGTACAATCGCAGTGTTGCAATCACTGGATGTTTTCAACTTCGCGTTTCGCTAATCAATGTCTGGCATGGTAATTAATTAAAGAATCTGAATCGTATCAAATAAACAAACGATCAGTTTTTACAAGGATTTTTAAACTTGCACAGTGACATGACTCTCAGGCTACATTCCTCCGCAGATTTTTCGCCAATCGATGTCGGGCATGGACGATAAATCGTAAATTAATTATAAAATGAATCGAATTTAACCTCGTTTCGAGGACGACGAATTTGAATATTCAAACGGGTGGCTCATAGGGTCCTGAGAGATTTTCTTTTCATTATTAAAAAAGTCTAAGATACTTGTTACCCTAAATCAACTCCTTTAAGTTACCTTGGTTTAAATCAAAAAAAATTAAAGTCTTAAACTACCCTTAATTTAAGGAGTTACACTAGTAACTTATTAAAACTTTCACTTAAGTAAACTTCTTACTGGCCTAGGTACTCACCCTGACTGTAGAGAAGCCTTAAAAAGCTTCCAGCGTAAATCGGCTCAGGCAGTATCCCAAACAGCAGTTTCTTGGTTTTTAAGTTTTCTTAAGTAAAGCCAGTAGTTTGGCACTCTACTAATAAAAATTAACCAGTCTAAAAAATTTAGGCTGAAACTTAAACCTCTCTCACCTAAAACTTTTTACTTTTTAACTTTTTATAGGTACTTTTACAGAGAAAGCAGAGAACAGTAAATAGTAGTACTGCCCAGTTACTTTACTTCATCAGTTAACTACTGGTAAGGTAAGTAAGCTAGGCTTTATTTCTATTATTTTTCTCCCTTTTAAAAATTTTTTGAGAGACTAGTAGCAGCACAGCAAATAAATTTACTTTTAACTGCGAAAATCTCAGCAGCTCTTTCCTAGAGTTTATCTCTAGGACGGGGTTGCACTCTAGTTCAAAGGAATTGTTTGATTATTGGTTTGAGTTAAGTTAGGGATTCTGTATTACTGCTATTATTAATCTTATATCTTTCTTTAAATCAGTATTTTCCCGAAAATTACAGAGCCTCAGACTTATAAAACTGAGAATGATGTTTGTTACAGTCGTAAGGAAATTATAGGAAATTTTAGAGAAACTCCCTAATTTGTTTCCAGTCATTACACTACAAATTATTCCTGCTTTTTACATAAAATGTAGAAATAACTACTGCTATTATTAAAGCAGGGAATTGAGTAGAGCTAGCTGTAATCCTCACATATATTAATCTTAAATTCCAGATTATAATTATAAAATTTTACAAAAGTTGCAATGGAATCCAAAGCAAGAGAACTGAGAAATTGCTATTATGAAGTTGAATCCCAGCAAAATGAAGGATTGGACAACGCAAACTTTGACTACTTTGAATTAAGGTACAGAAGTAGTGAGGACCCCAGTTAAATCTAGTTTGTTAGGTTAAAAACCAAAGATCAAGAAGATGTTGCTTATCTTCTTGAATTCTTGAACCTTAAACATTTATACTATTTCATGACCAATGTTGAGTATGATGATAAAGACTATTCAATTCCCTCAGACAAGTAGATCGAGAAGCATCTAAAGAAGACTTATAATAACTAGAAGATTAAAATACACCTTGGCATTAAGAGATACCTCGAAATGACAGTCAATGAATTTTAACTAAACAGCGTGATCAAGAAAATTGCTCCTCGCAAAACCCTTCCAGCCAACTACTAAAATAGTTTATTTGAAGGATCATAAATCAAGCCAGTATTTATCAATAAAAGTATCAAACTTCTAGTTGGGTACATGGATAGAATTAAGTTGTTTAGATATAAAGTATCTTAGAACTCTGAAAGTTGGTACGAAGTTGGGGTAAATCTGATCCTTACTTAGAAATCTCTAAATGAAATGGAATCAAATTACGATTTCTAAAGTGATAGATTTAAATTCTGACCTTACCCTCACACAAATGTCATTGCTAAGTGGTGGATTTATGACGAAAATGATAATATTATTGATAAGTACGCTGAGCAGGCAAAGAAAAAGAAAGCAGGGTCACCTGTTCCTTAAGAGAAGGGAGAATTGGATGCTATGGAGAAGAATGAAGAATAAATATAAAAAGACTAGGAAGAAGAGAATGCTGGAAAAGAAGAGAAAGATAAGGATATTGCAGAGGATGCTGAGAAAATGGAAATATTGATTACATTTCGTTGACACTTTAAATATAAGTTAGCTTAATAAGTTAATCGCATTAAATATCTACTCTAAATTTTAATGCATCGTACCCTGATCAAATTTCTAGCTTTACTTTGTTTTCTAAAATAAATTCAAAACTTCGAAATCAGCATATCTTGCTGTTTTCATTTGAACATCCTTGAATTTATCCCAATTTTAATTTGTGATTATAATTTTTCTCTTCTCTAGTACTCATACATTCCTCTCTCTTAGATGTGGGATCACATTTATCTGTGGAGATTTGAAAATGCAAAACAGTACTATGAATAATCCTATTCTTAAACTAATTCATACTTACTTAAACTTAAATTAATCATATAAGGTGATGTTTGTTACAGACACATTAAAAATACTACTCAAACAAACAGAAGTCCTTTAAAATGAACACCGATTCCGGTACTAGATAGTAGGGAGATTTATACATATTAAATAAGATGGTGGTTAATTATAATTATTCAATTATTTTCGTTTAATTTTTGTTCGTCAAGAACGAAGAATTTCAAGGATCTCCTTCTCTGGACGAGTGGGTTTCAGACTTCAGGAATTGGACTCGTCGTCGCTCTCGTAGTCGTGAAGAGTTAATTTGTCGATTTCCACTTAGTCTCTCTAATGCTTGAAGAAAGGATCCATGTACAAGGACTGAATTGAAGATCTGTGCAAAGGGTTAGGAGTCAACAGGTTTCTAATGATGACAAACCACTGACCATCTAACTTAGGATTCAGTATCTCAAATGGTCTATTGGTGAGAGTAGCATTTTTATCTTTCAATGCCAACATATCATCAACAGTGTAAGGTAAACTTCCGCAAAGAATATAGAACAGGAGTAG
>ARYC01002194.1:0-81930 GCA_000711775.1 Oxytricha trifallax
ATATCCGTGTGCCTTTTTTTAAAGTTATAGAATATATAAAACTAGTAATTTATTATAATCTAAACATAAAATAGTATCTTACAAAAGATGAGCATTAATAGTCATCATTTAACTTGGAAAGACAGGCTCAAGAAAGAACGAGTTGGAGTTGCCAAGTAAGTAATATTAGCATATGAGAGATCAAAATATTACTATAAAATGAACAAATTTTCAAACTAATATACCTTTATTTGTTTAGTTCCATGACTAAGGCGATATTTTTGGATATTGTGGGATCAGTGCAAGTTGATGCTAGTGAATCCAAGAAAATATTCACAAATCCATACCAAAATCAGATTTATAACTCCAAGAGTTTCAAGAAATAGCCACAATAAAATAACAATTAGGAAGATCTCTCCCCTAGTGCAAGAAAAGCAAAATATTTTGAGTATTTAATTTAACAAAGAAGGTTTTAGGGGGAGAGTCCCTCTGTGGAGACAAATAATAGGAAGGGTAATGGCTCATCCCAGTTGAATTTATCATAAATGCAGAGTAACGCTAATTTAAGTCAATAAGCATGTAAGGAAGGCAGAGGTACGAGGAGTTTAGTTAAAAATAAAGTAGTTATCACTCACATAACAAATCGATGGATGATGGCAGGTACAACCGTTATAAAAACAGAAATAACTCTAAAAATAACTTATTATCATACAAAAATAGCTCTAACCTAAGTTTAGCCGAATATTAGATGTAAACTAATCTTCTCCCAATTGAATTAAGATCTTCAAGTAGAAATATTCTGCCACCAGTTTAGAAAATTCATACTATCTTGCACATTCAGTCGATCATCACATCCAGATAGGTTTGAGAACATAAAAATCAACAATAGACTAGAGAGAGATGAAATCTATTATGATAACAAAAAAGACTATCGCAAAATTCAGAATTGAAATTTGAGTCCTGATGAGATGAAGGAAGTGACCATTCAAAACCCCAAAACCCCTTAGTGAGGTTTATAAGTGCTTTGATTTGTAGGGTATAGTTGGGGTCTTATTGGGGTTAGTAGAGAAAACGCATGTTTTTTATGAATTTAATGAATATTTAATGAGTATTACTGTACTTAATTCAAACAAATTGTATCTGCTTATCTTTGTGATACCTCTTGAATTTAGCAGTCTGTAGTTGTTCTAGTATATCATCCAATGATTATCGTGGATATGCTGGAGCTTTACGATGACCATCTCAACTATCTTCTTAATTTCATTGCATAATTCATCTTGCTTAATATGTTTAGCAGCCAAACTTATTGATTATTTCTCATGTTTTGTTCCAAAGTATGACATACTTTCCATATCGCACTCTAAAAGATAATTGCAGCTACCGCCCAAACATCCCATTATACAGAGCCATTTGTCCATTTCTCTCTTATAGGGAAGTATCCTGGAGTGCCTAAAACCTTAGCTAAAGTCACTATCTCTTGTCTTATTGCTCTGTTGAAATCTATGACTACTACTTCTAAAGGGCAGAGATTTAGCATTACATTTTCTGGCTTCAAATCTCTATGAACATACCCTAGATTATGGAGCTCTTTCACACCTTTAGTCATATCTGTGAGTATCTTATTCAAATCATCAGGATATCTATTATGGTAGAGATACTCTCTTAGAGTCATTTCAAACTTCTTTAGTCTCATGCAATAAAACCATGACCAAGTATAACTCCGTCGACTTAGCTAAGTTCTTGCATTATCTTTTCTAAGCCTCTCTCATTAATAAAAAATTAAAAAAAAAAAATACTAAAAAAAAAATATAAATAAAAATTAAAAAAGTACTATGTATTCATTTGCAAACTCATTTTAATATTGCTCGTTCTTAATGAGATACTTGAATGGATATACCTTGTATGCGAATTCATCAACAACTATAAGTTTTACCTTGTTAGGTACGTCAATATTCAAGTAGTTTTCAATACAGCTGCTTATGTCGACTGCATTTAATGCAGGTATATACATTGCTCTCTCTTATAAGCATGCAATATATATACCATTTGCTGGTTGGTTCATTGACTCAAACCGCTTCTATCTCTTAAGTCTCTCCTACTGCTCTATTTGTGAATCAAGAGAGTTATTTTTCTTTTAGCAGGTATAAGCTTTTAAGTTTCCTCATCTTTAATCAGGAATTCGCTTAGATGATGCTTTTGCATATGTCTCTTTACTTTAGCTGAGTGCGTATAAGACTTCATGCAGGTATTGCATTAGTATCTACCATCTACTTTATCATGCTTGAAGTAGATCTTAGCTCTACCAGAGTGTACCTCTTTGATGTGTCTCTTCAAGCTAGACTCATTTGAGAAGAAATTTTAGCAATCTTCACATTAATATGTTTTCATTTTTTCTATTGGTTGCTGTTCCTTATCTTCCTCAACCAATTCAACTTATGTTTAAACTCCCATCTCAGCACTCTACTTCTTGTTTTAAACTTAAATTAAAAAGACCTCAGCTTCAAACTCTAGAGCTCTTAGCTCTACCTCCTTTTCAATATAAATTGCTTCTGGTTTCTTAAAGGAGCCAAAGTTGAGCAATGATTAACCTGTTCCAAGAGAAACTGCCTTACGATTTAAGTTAGCCGCCATGTTTAAATTCAAATTTAAATTTCTATTATTAATAAGTAAAAACCTCACTGGCTATACTCACTTTGTATAGGAGCTGGCACTGCAACAACAATGGTTGATTCTTAGGTGTTAGACATCATATTTATACTTAGTTTATAACTATAAATATTCTAATTTAATGCTTAATATTTTTAATTTTGATACCAACTGAGAATAAATTCAGGTTGGTACTGGTACCAATTAGGTTTTAAACCATTTGGAACTTTTCCATTAAAACCTCAATAGTTAAAAACTAGGTACTAATTAAGTTTTGGTACTATTAAATTGGTACCAATTAAATTTTAACGAATTTAGTACCGGTACTAATCAAATTTAAACAAATTTAGTACTAATTTAATGGAACTAAATTGATTAAAATGGAGCTCCATTTCTGAAGTTTGTTACAGCTTCTGCCAGCTTTCTCCACGTATCCTTACCAGGTTGACCTCCTATGAGATGGCCATATTTAATACTAAGATTTTTAACAGTAGGATCCAGAACTCTATATATTAAAATTTGAAATTCAATAACAAGAGAAGGAACAAGGATGGAATCTATAAATACTGCAATGAAGAGGGTTGAAGCTTAAGAAATGATATCAAGATATAGAAGCAAGGAAGATCTCTATCGATACCTCACTTAGCATGGTAAGCATGTGACATATACTTAATCATATGCTATAGTGGGTTTATTCCTTCAAACGATGGAAGGTACCAAAATTTCATTCTTAAAAGCTATACTATGCGATGAGAAGAAAGCCTTCAAAAACAGCGAAATAAAGTTGATAGATATACCAAACTACCCAGAGATTTCAGTCACTAATCTCTACGAGGATGCGATGAAAGATGAAGAGTTGGGAGTTTATCTTCCTACCAAGAAACAACTCTCTAACAACCTTCCAGAAAGGAGCTTCTTCTTTGGAGTTCTTGGCACTTTAAGAGAGAGTTATCTCAGAGAAATCATTGAAGAAGCTCACAAAAAACGCTACTCTATTTCTCCTGAAGATTAAAAGAAGCAAGGCATACTAATAAGCGAGACCTGGCTCGCTGAGCTTAAGAAGCACCCATTCCTCTCTAGTAAGCTTTGATTCATAACTTTGTAGGGAAACCTCGAACTGGTATATTCCTAATGAAAGAGCATGCGAAGGTTCACAGAGAGAGAAAGTCATAGACTATTTATGAAGTGAGCAAAAGACTTTATAAAGATGTCTAAAAGCTAGAAGAAATGAACATAGATGCAGGAGCTGGCACAAAGAGAAGAAATATGGGTCCAAGCAAGCCTTAAGAAGAGGAGAAGAAAGAGAAGCCAAACCCCTTTATGGGCCAATTTAATATGTGAATATATTCATTCGTTTAAATCTAAACTTATTTATAAACATTCATTCTTCCTTCTCTCGCACAAACTGTTGTCTTATCCACGCTTACTCTCTTACAGCTGCTTTGAATCAAATCAACTGTATCGATAGGCAAGTCATGCATAAGATGATACAACAGCAGCTTCTTGTAGTGAGTCTTGATTTAACTCCAGTAGAATTCTATTCCATTAAATTAAGGACTATAAGGAACGTTATAAACAGGAGTTATATTTAGGTCGTCACAAGCTTTCTTAGACTCCTTAGTCTTATGAACTGACAGGTTATCAACAAACAAGATGATTTCTTAATCGTTGTATTTATCTCTCAGCTTATGTAGGAACTCTATATACTACTCTCGCTTAATAGAGCGAGGGTGAATCACATAACTCTCTAAGCCTGAATCTTCACTTATACTAGCTAAAATTGCATGGGTAACTACCTTCACTTTTTAGTCATAAACTTCTATATTATCATACTTCTTATACCTAGACTTATTAATAAAAGTGTTGAAAGTAAACACAGCTTCATCTGCATGTATGAACTTGATGTTATTATCAATAGCTCTCTGCATTTAATCATATATATAGTTTAAATTATTACTATAAAATGGCACTGTAAAATCAATCACTCTCTTCACTCTGTTGACAGTCTTGAAAGTCATACCATTTCTTCTATAAATGTTGGCTATAGTCTAAGGAGAGATGCGCATATCAGGAAACTTGCGATGAGACATTACAGCTCGCTAGTCTAGAGGAAAGTGTGCCCAATACTTTAAAGTCTTAGAGTCACAGAGGTATTCAATATGATGCTGTGAGAACTTTTATTATCTAGCAGGATGCTTTCAAGTACCAGAATTAAAATGCTAAACAGCTAACATGCAGTGATACCTAACAGTAGAGGCACTCTTGTGTAAGAGATTTGCAATAGCTGCATAATTCAATATTGGTTTGACTTAATCTATATTAATACTCGTACCATACCTAAGTTGAAGCAGTAAATCTAAATATTTCTCATCATAAATCGACCCTAAATTTCGCTAATTTCTATTTCTCATTTTGTAAATTGCTAATTTCTCTACTAACCCCAATAAGACCCCAACTATACCCTACAAATCAAAGCACTTATAAACCTCATTAAGGGGTTTTGGGGTTTTGAATGCAGGACATACAAAGTACAAATTTGATGAAGATGCTCTTGGAGGTCATAAAATAATGAATCATGCTTTAATTGCTCGTAGCCAAGATTATGATGCTCTAGACGAAGGTTTATAGTAAACAGAAGAGGATTAAAGAGCCAATACATACGGATTGATGATTGGCAACCCCAAGAATTTAAATGGCTAAAATTCTCATGGTGGAAATATTTAAACAAACTCTAATAAGCTTAATAAAAATAACAGACCACTCGGTGGTAATATGAATACAAACATTAACGGATAATAAAAGAAGCCAGGTGTATACATTTAGTCTAAGTAAATGGTGTTCTAGGGTGATAAAAAATTGTAACCAGCTAGAGGAGATTCTTCAATGTCTCAGAAAAATCATCATCAAAGCGCTTATAACGATTAAGCCGCAGGTGCTCACTCTTTGCAGAATTAACTCGTGAAATAATACTAATAGCAACAGCAAAATCTGACTATTCACTCCTATAACAATAATCCATAAAATCAAGCTCAACCTTTAACAGAAAAACAACAAATTCAAAATATGATAGACCTCCTGGAAGCTGATAAGAAGAACAACTGGGAGGAATTAAGGCAGCGTATCCCCGAGAACGAAGAGGATATTTTGAGGTTCTTAGACACAGCGGTACTTGAAGATTAGCCCACAGAAGTTTTGGTTTAACTAGCATAGAAACTCAAAGAAAGAAGGACAAAGCTTTACTAAGAGACTAACACTCCAGGATAAGGGAATGGTTAAACACTAGGATTAGGTGGAGATTTGTAGTAAACATTAAGTGTTGGTGGAAAAAGCGGAAAGTGATTAATAATATAAGTTATTTTTTATATTTAAAATTTTATTTTCAAAACACATAAATAAATTGCATGATTTTGAGGAAAAAACATTAAATTTTAAGATATTAGAAATTCATTATTTAATTTTAGAACTTAAAAATTTAAAATATAAAAATGAATTCAAATAAATCATCTCCAATTACCAAAAGACAAAGATCCTTGAAATCAGTGAAACTAAAAACTAATTAAGACTCTTCATTTAAGGAGACCCCGATGAAGCAATCGTTAATTGGAGGTGCAAGAGATAAGGAAGTTGGGTTTGTTTTAGATAAGGCAGAGGATCATTTGCGAAGAGAGGATATGGTAATTTCCATTGAAATTATTTTAATCATTTTTTCATGTTAAGGTAGTTTGTTGATTATGCTGAAAGAGAGATTCACTCACATAAGTCTTTCTTTTTATAAACTTTCAATGTTTTCTAGTATAAATTAATTGATCTAGATCCAAACGATGATGCAAAATCAGAGAGCACAAATAACAGACGAATGAATGATAAATTACCACCACGGGGTGAATCATATGCTCAGAAATAGAAAAAGCAACTTAGAGAAGGAGTTAAGCATATGACCAGAGCTACTCTAAGTGAAATGGAGATTAACAAAGGCGATTTATTATCGCTTAGTGGCAGCAAAAACGCTTCCAGACTTATGCAAAATATGTTGAGAGAAGATTAAATGGAAAAAGTCAGGAAAATTGAGAAGTATAAACAAATGGAGGAAGATCTGGCGATGAAAGATGAGCTAGGTAAAGCTGAAAGAATGATCATTGATGAGAAAAAATGGTAAAATAAAGCATTCGTTTTTTAAGTTCCTTACTATTATTATTCTTTTATACAAAGAAGTAGTGTAAATAATCGATATTGTACCAGACGATATAAATTACTATGAGAAATTAGCAGTTAAGCCTGGTTTTGACTTCATTTATGCGCTCATTAATTGTGAACAAAGCAATATAGAGTATCTTCGAGTAAACATTCCAGAAATGCTTTACTTTAACTTCAATTCTTACTTGATCTATTCTGATAGCTAGTCTAGAGTTCACATCAAGCAAAGTCCTAAGTCTAAAGAGTTCTTAGAAATGATTGAGTAAAAATCGAATAACATAGACATAGTTAAGAACTGGAATGAACCAGCTACAGTCTTAAGAAAAGCTACTAATCATCCATGCTACTAAACAATCAATTTATTCAATTGGAAGCAATCTTATGAATATATTCGAAATGGTCCTGCTAATAAAACCATGATTTAGAGATATTAGAAATCTTTTGGAGATAAATTGACTCTTTACAGAGCAGTTGTACATCCAGAAGAAATGGTTAATGCTAAAGGTTCAGGAAAATATAACTTTTGCTATGCTATTAATAACAAAGTTTCTTTCAAACAGACAGTAGATGAAAATTAGAAGATCTTAGATGAATTTTAGAAGCTTCAATAGTAAAATGAGTTCGGTGAGGGTCAGGGAGAAGTAGCAGTTGATGCTTAAGCCTTTAAATCTCCAAGAAAGCTTAACAATAGGTTTGAAAATAGATACTTAGTCTGCCCGTTTGAAGTAGGTTCTTTTGATGTGTACACTTATACTGGTAAAACAATGAGCGTGATAGAGAAGGAAGCCTATAAAATATTTAACTTTATGGAGAAAGCTTTTGATATGAGGCTTTTGAATTGTGTGACTGACTGGATTAGAGACGAGAAAGGTCTCTATTGGTTCATCGGCTTGAAATCGTATAAACTAAGAGAGCAAAATTATGAACATAAAACAACGAAACCATCAGCTTTTGAAAGAGAATTACTTGCAATTAATGTTAACAAGAAAGTTAAAAAGGGTAAGTTAAATTGAGTATCTTTTTCACAATTTTAACTTAATAAAAGCCATTCTCTATTTATATAATGAAATAGTTAAGTGTTTGAAATGCAAACAGTTATTTCGACCCATTCAACTTGAAGAATATAAAATCCCAAAATAAATGATGAAAACGATAAGAGATGTACCTTCCTTAAAGAATGAATCTTGGCTGAAAAATTTAAAGAAATATTTGGAATAATTTGAAGTTGATGACTTCTTCTTTTGTGAAGTTTGTTACAGTATGATTCTAAGAGATGTAGGTTAATCAAAACCCCAAAACCCCTTAATGAGGTTTATAAGTGCTTTAATTTGTAGGGTATAGTTGAGGTCTTATTGGGGTTAGTAGAGAAATTACGCCAATTTGCAAAATGAGAAATAGAAATTAGCGAAATTTAGGGTCTATATATCAAAAGTAATATTTAGATTTACTTCTTAAGCTTAGGTAAGGTAAAAGTATTAATATAGACTTAGTCAAACCAGTAATGAATTATGCAGCCATAGCAAAGCTCTTACACAAGAGTGCCTCAACTGTTAGGTATCATTGCCTGCTAGCTGTTTAGCATTTTAGTTCTGGTACTTGAAAACATCCAGCAAAAAAATAATCACTCATACCCATATTGACTGCCTCTGAGACTCGAAGACTTTAAAGTATTGGGCACACTTTCCACTCGACTAGTGAGCTGTGATGTTTCATCGCAAGTTTCCTGACATGCGTATCTCTCCTTAAATTATAGCCAACATTTATAGAAGTCATGGTATATACTTTCAAGACTGTCAACAGAGTGTAGAGAGTGATTGATTTTACAGTGCCATTTTATAATAATAATTTAAACTATATATATATGATTGAATGCAAAGGGCTATTGACAATAACATCAAGTTCATACAAGCTGATGAAGCTGTATTCACCTTCAACACCTTTATTAATAAGTCTTGGTACACAAGAAATATGATAACATAGAGGTCTACGACTAGAAAGTAAAGGTTGTCACCCATGAAATTTTAGCTGGTATTAGCGAAGATTCAGGCTTAGAAAGTTATGACATTCATCATCGCTCTATTAAGAGAGAGCAGTATATAGAGTTCTTGTATAAGCTAAGAGATAAATACAACGATTAAGAGATCATCCTGTTTGTTGACAACCTCTCAGTTCATAAGACTAAGGAGTTTAATAAAGCTAATGAAGAGTTAAAAATAACACCTGTATATAACGTTCCGTATAGCCCACAGTTAATGGAATCTAATTCTATTGGAGTTAAATCAAGACTCACTACAAGAAACTGCTGATGTATTACCTTATGCATGGCTTGCCTATAGATACAGTAGACTTGATTCAGTGTAACTGCAAAAGAGTCAGCATAGATAAGACGACAGTTTGTGCGAGAGAAGGAAGAATAAATTTTTATATATAAGTTTTAGATTTAAACGAATGAATATATTCACATATTAAATTGACCCAGAAAGGGATTTGGCTTCTCTTACTTCTCCTCTTCTTATGGCTTGCTTAGGCCCATATTTCTTCTATTAGTGCCAGCTCCTGCATCTATGTTCATTTCATCTGGCTTTTAAACATCTTTATAAAGTTTCTTGCTCACTTCATGAATAGTTCTATGACTTTCTCCCTCTATGAACCTTTCCATGCTCTTTCATTAAGAATATACCAGTTCCAGGTTTCCCTAAAAATTTATGAATCAAAGCTTACTAGAGAGGTAAAGATGCTTCTTTAGCTCCGCGAGCCAGGTCTCGCTTATTAGTATACCTTGTTCCTTTTAATCATCAGGAGAAATAGAATAGCGCTTCTTATGAACTTCTTCAATGATCTCTCTGAGATAACTCTCTCTTAAAGTGCCAAGGACACAGTTGTATCTTGGTAGGAAGATAAACTACCAACTCTACATCTTTCATCGCATCGTCGTAGAGATTAGTGACTGAAATCTCTGGGTAGTTTGGTATTTCTATCAAATTAGTTTCATTGTTTTAAAGGCTTTCTATTCATCACAGAATATAGCTTTTAAGAATGAAATTTTGGTACCTTCCATCGTTGGAAGGAATAACCCTACTACAGTATTTGTTTAACTATACATTTTATCTACAGTATTTGTTTAACTATACATTTTATTATTACCATGTTGAGTGAGGTATCGATAGAGATCTTCCTTGCTTCTAAATCTTGATATCATTTCTTAAGTTTCAACCCTCTTCATTCAAAACCCCAAAACCCCTTAATGAGGTTTATTAGTGCTTTGATTTGTAGGGAACTTGTCAGGGGTTCTGGTTATTAATTAAATGCGAGTTAAAAATTGCAAGCTTTTGGGTCTATTAATGATGAAGAGTATATAGATTTAGTGTTTAAATTGCGCTATGGATGTGAGATATACAGTGAATAACTCAAACCAGTACTGAACTATAAGTCTATTGCACTGCTCTTAAAGCGTAGTCCCTCAACTGTTCGTTCTCACTGCTTGAAAGCTGTGTAATTAAAACAATAATAGCTGAATTCTTAGCCAAAGAGGAAGTCTAAGTTTCTATAGAAGCATATTGACTATCTTATTAATGAAAAAACTTTGAAGTATTGGGCTCACTTCTCTCTCGACTAACGAGCTATTATGTTTCATCGCCAGTTCCCTGAGTTGAAGATCTCTGCATAGTCTGTTGCAAACATTTATAACGAAACGGTATCTCTTACAAAGGAGTAAATCGTATCAAGAGAGTAATTGATTTCACTCTGCCATTTTACAACAACAACTTAAATTATATTTATAATTAAATGCAGAGAGCCTAATAGAATAATATTAAGTTTATTCATGCTGAAGAAGGCTGTGTTTACATTCAACACTTTCATCTAGAAGTCTTGGTAAAGAGGCATAGCAACATAGAAGTATATGACTAGAAAGTCAAAGTATAAACAATGGCAATTCTTGGAGGAATTAGCGAGGATGCTGGTTTAGAAACTTATGTTATTCATCCTCGCTCTATTAAGACAGAGCAGTATATTAAGTTCTTAGAGCAGCTGAGAGAGAAGCACCCTGAATAAGAGATTATACTATTCGTTGATAATCATTCAGTTCATAAGACAAAAGAAAAAAGTAAGAGTTATGAACAACTCAGAATAACACCTGTGTTTAACGTACCTTACAGCCCATAGTTTAATGGAATCGAATTCTTCTGGAGTATATTAAAAGGCCATAACAAGAAACTTCTTTTATACCACTTGATGCATGACCTACCTATCGATACAGTAGACTTTATTAAAAGCTCAGCGAAGAGAGTAGATAATTAATTAGCTTAAAAGTGTGCTAAAGAAGGGAGAGTGAATATATACAAATAAGTTTTATAGTTAAGTCAATAAATATATAAAGGACATTTAAATTCTTTCTTAGGAGCTGGCTTCTCTTTCTTTTCTTCCTCTTAAGGCTTGCTTGGGCCGAGGTTTCTTCTCTTGCTGCCAGCTCCAGCATCTATGTTCATTGACTCTGGAGGCTAAATATTTGAGTAAAGTCTCTTGATGACTTCATACTTTGTCTGCGACTTCCGCTCTCTGTGAAGCTTGCTCTATTTCTTCATCAAGAAGATGCCAGTATTAGATTTTTCTAAAGAGTTAAGCTTGAAATCTTACTTGAAATATAAGGGTGCTTCTGCATCTCTGATAGCCAGCTCTCACTTATCTTGATCCCTTGTTTGTCTTTATCTTCTGAAGAGATGCTGTACCTTTTATAATGAGATTCTTGAATAATTTGTTTCAAGTAATCATCTTTGATGGTTGCAAGTATGGCAAGGAAATATTTTCTTTCAGGAAGTTTATTTGACAACTACTTCTTGGTAGGCAGGTAAAGCGAATCCTCTTGGTCATTCATAGCATCATCATATAAATTAGTCACTGAGATTTCTAGATAGTTTGGGATCTCTGCAAACTTTACATCTTAAGTTTTCTATGCTTTCTTCTCTTCGCAGAGTATCGCTCTTAGAAATGAAATTTTAGTACCTTCCATCGTTGGCAGAAACAAACCAACTACAGAATAAAGATTAGCTACTATGAGTTCATTACCTTGCTGCACCAGGGAGCGGTGCAAATTCTCATTGCTTCTAAACCTTTGAATCAATTCTTGTGCTTTGACTCTTTTCATTGCATCATTCATTGACTCCATCTTGTTTACAGATCTAAGAAATGATTTTCAAATTTAAGTTTATTGATTTCAATTATATACCTCTTAAAAACTTACTATTATATATGGGCATCCTATAGGAGGTCAACCTCTAAGTTGAATATGGAGAAGGTTTTGAGAACTGGTTTCAAACTTGAGAGATTGATATCAATTTCTACTGTTATAGTTCCATATTTTAAAATTTAAATTGGTAAATACTTAATTAGGACCCCCTTCTAAATTGGTACGTGCTATAATCAACTTATTATTGAAAGCTAAAATAGTTCCTTTCTCACACAGATTAAAAGCTGTATCGTCTCTTAGCACTTATATTTTTATCTTTAATACTCTTAAAACTTACCTTGAAACTTGAGTGCTTGGAAATCTCTCTTATAAACTCTCAGTTATAGAGACATTTTTAAATTTTTTAAATCCAAATTTAAATATGAGCTCTAACATTTTAAGAAAAACAACTGCACTTCCATCAAACTAAATGAGACTTAACTTTGGCATCAATAAAAAGTGTAATAGCTGTGAGATGAAATCTCATAAGAAACTACCAGAGCTATCACTTGAGGTCTCTGTTTTATAATAGATATTAATAATAGAAAATAAATGGCAAACAAGAGTGTGGGAGACAGAGAGGAGGAGAAAGGTATTATTGAAATTCCTATACAAACTGAAAAAGTTGAAGTCTATTTTTGTGAGCTATGTGAGAGAGATTTTGCTCATAAATCAAGCTGGTACAGACATAAGAAGGAGCATAGAGAAGCCAAGCCCACTGTATACTTAAAGCATGATAAAATAGATGGAAAGTATGACTGCTTTGAGTGCCATAAGCAATACTCTCATACAAGAGACTTGAAGAAGCATCTATTAAAGGCTCACAAGAAAGATATAGAAGTTGAAAAACATGAAGTTGAGCTGAAGCTTCTCAACAAAAGAAAAGTGAGGATATTCTAAGGTCATAGTTCCTGAATAAGCTAGATAATTAGAGTACGTTAAGAAGGCATGCAACAAACTGACCTCTAAAATAACAAAAATTATGATCAAAATTCAATACAAGAAAATACCAGTTCTTGCTTAAATTGACCTAGATACTTCTCTTTAAAGCTACCATATATTAGAAGACTCCATTGATAAGAAAGTAATCAATGATAATCAATAAGCATACAAGGTGTATCCCTTCAACTATCTCTTGAGTGATGATAAATATTAAATGGAGATTAAAAAATAGGTATAAAGAACTAATAAAGGTATGGTAGTAAAAATTGGTACATGGAATAAAGGGTTTGTTTATAGGGTTTTCGAATATTGAAAAATTTTAAATTAATTTCGCACATTTATACATAAAAGTAGTTAAGTTGAAGCCAAAAGTGTATTAATTTTTCTGATGTAAATTTCAATATTCGAAAATACTTTCAAACTCTAATTTCACTCTTGCATACAATATCTAATCTGTGTAGGATTGTACGGTAGATGTTTGAGGATGTTTTTGGGGTTTTCGAATCTTGAAAAATTAAAAATAAATTTCGCACATTTATACATAAAAGTAGTTAAGTTGAAGCCAAAAGTGTATGAATTTTTCTGAAGTAAATTTCAATATTCGAAAATATTTTCAAACTCTAATTTCACTCTTGCTTACAATATCTAATCTGTGTAGTTATGTACGGTAGATGTTTGAGGATGTTTTTGGGGTTTTCGAATATTGAAAAATTAAAAATAAATTTCGCACATTTATACATAAAATTAGTTAAGTTGAAGCCAAAAGTGTATGAATTTTTGTGAAGTAAATTTCATTATTCGAAAATATTTTCAAACTCTAATTTCACTCTTGCTTACAATATCTAATCTGTGTAGTTATGTACGGTAGATGTTTGAGGATGTTTTTGGGGTTTTCGAATATTGAAAAATTTAAAATAAATTTCGCACATTTATACATAAAAGTAGTTAAGTTGAAGCCAAAAGTGTATGAATTTTTGTGAAGTAAATTTCATTATTCGAAAAATATTTTCAAACACTAATTTCATTCTTGCTTACAATATCTAATCTGTACATTATTCCGAACTCTTATTCCCCTTGATCAGGTTTAAAAGTGCTCAATTTTTTTTAATTGTTTCAAACTAAATTGATAACAGTACTATTCCGATTTTATACTTTGTTGGTACTTAATCAAAATTATTATGTATGAAATTAGAAAAATATTATTTATAAACTAAGCATAAATATGATTTCCTTCATATGAAATTCAACCATTATTGTTGTCTAATCACTATCTTTTTTCAGTTTATATAACTAGTAAGGTTATTAGAGCTTTATAACCGATATTTAAATTTGAATTTAAACATGGCATCTAACATTAATCATATAGCTGTTTTTCTTGGAGCAGGATAATCATAACTAAACTTTGTGTCCTCTAAGAAACCAGAAGTAATCTATATATAAAGGGAGGTTAAGTTAAGAGTTCTAGAGTTTGAAGCAGAGGTTTTTAAAAATTAAGTTTAAAACAAGAAATAGAATTTAGAGGTGTGAGTTTAAACATAAATTGAATTGAATGAGGAAGATAAGGAACAGCAACAGATAGACAAAGTTAAAACATTTTAAAGTGAAGACTTCTAAAATTTCTTCTCAACTGAGTCTAGTTTGTAGAGGCACATCAAAGAGGTACACTCTGGTAGAGCTAAGATCTACTTTAAGCATGATAAAGTAAATTGTAGATATTAGTGCACAACATGCATGAAGTCTTATACTCACTCAGCCAAAGTAAAGAGACATATGCAAAAGCATCATTTAAGCGAATTTCTGATTAAAGATGAGGAAACTTAAAAGCTTGTACCTGCTAAATGAAAAAAATAATTCTCTTGAGTCATAAAAAGAACAGTAGGAGAAACTTAAGAGATAAAAGCGATTTGAGTCTTTGAACCAACCAGCAAATGGTATGTATATAGCATGCTTATAAGAGAGAGCAATGTATATACCTGCATTAAATGCAGTCGACATAAGCAGCTGTATTGAAAACTATTTGAATATTGACGTACCAAATAAAGTTAAACTTATAGTTGATGATGAATTCGCTTATAAGTTATATCCATTCAAGTATCTCATTAAGAACGAGCAATATTAAAATGAGTTTGATATGAATACACAGTGAAGAAAAAGGCTTAGAAAAGATAATGCAAGAACTTAGCTAAGCTCGACGGAGTTATACTTGGTCATGGTTTTATTGCATTGAGACTCAAGAAGTTTGAAATGACTCTAATAGAGTATCTCAACTATATTATATATCCTGATGTTTTTATTGAGATACTCATAGATATGACTAAAGGTGTGAAAGAGCTCCATGATCTAGGTATGTTCATAGAGATTTGAAGCCAGAAAATGTAATGCTAAATCTCTGCCCTTTAGAAGTAGTAGTCATAGATTTCAACAGAGCAATAAGATATGAGATAAGGTAATATTTTTGAAGTATAAGTGAATTTTTATATTAATCAAAATTGATGTCTTATTAAATTAGGTAGAAGTCTTAAAACAATAAGAAAGAGTATATATATACAGTAGAGTGTATATTGGCATTATTATATCTCACGACGCAATCTATGAATCGATCTGAGAGATTTCCAATGTGATCTTGGGCGGATATACGCTCATAAGGCGCGGATATCCGCGCAATGTATCGTAAAAAACTCCACTTCAAACGACATTCGTCTGAATTCACTTTCTTAATTCAGGGACCTCACAAGGCATTAAATGCCCTCATTTTTAATTATTCTTAATTATTTTTATTAAATCTTAGGATTATTAAATTAACGCAATTTATTAATTTAATAATTTATCTGTAATCCAAATTCTCTTAAGAGAAATCAATCTGACTTTAAAACTTTTAATTTTATATTAAGAATTAAAATCAAACCCTCAGATTTAATAAAAATAATTAAGAATAATTAAAAATGAGGGCATTTAATGCCTTGTGAGGTCCCTGAATTAAGAAAGTGAATTCAGACGAATGTCGTTTGAAGTGGAGTTTTTTACGATACATTGCGCGGATATCCGCGCCTTATGAGCGTATATCCACCCAAGATCACATTGGAAATCTCTCAGATCGATTCATAGATTGCGTCGTGAGATATAATAATGCCAATATACACTCTACTGTATATATATACTCTTTCTTATTGTTTTAAGACTTCTACCTAATTTAATAAGACATCAATTTTGATTAATATAAAAATTCACTTATACTTCAAAAATATTACCTTAGTAACTTTAGCTAAGGTTTTCGTCACTCCAGGATTTTTCCCAAGAAGAGAGAATTGGACAAATGGCTCTGTATAATGGGATGTTTGGGAGGTAGCTGAAATTATCTTAGAGTGCGATATGGAAAGTATGTCATACTTTGGAACAAAACATTATTAATAATCAATAAGTGTGGCTGCTAAAAATATAAAACAAGATAATATGCAATGAAATTAGCTGAGATGGTAATTGTAAAGCTCCAGCATGTCCAAGATTATCATTGGATGATATACTAGAACAACTACAGGCTGCTAGATTCAAGAGGTATCATAAAGATAAGCTGATAAAATTTGTTTGAACTAAGTCCACTAATACTCTTTAAATATGAATTAAATTAATATAAAATATACGTTTTCTCTACTAACCCCAATAAGACCCCAACTATACTCTACAAGTCAAAGCACTTATTAACCTCATTAAGGGGTTTTGGGGGTTTTAATATGAGGTAACAATTAATTCTAATATTTATTTTGACTTTTAGGACTAAATTAATTTAGCTTACTTGGAGTACATTCCAGTTGGCTAATAAACTTAGTAGCCAGCTGGAGTATAAAAAACTCCAAAAGCCAAAAAGACTTAGAAAACATCAGACATAAGAAACATTTAGAGATTCCGTCCAAAAATGTTTTAATGGAGAATAATCATGATTGCTCATAAATTAATCGATGTGGATCCTAAATTGATAGACAGCAGAGGTCATCCAGTATACTTGTAGTATAAATTTGGAGAGAATGTAACAAAGTTTTAGTTGTCAGCATAGGGATAGCCAGTTAAATATGTTTTCGAGAAAATCAAAAGTCAAGCTGCCTTCTCCAGAAACATGCCAAATATAGTTGCAGAAACTGAAGCTATGAGGGATGAAAATATTCCAATAATTGAATTGAAATTCATTAATGCTATATGAAATGATTAATTATTAATATTACAATAACGAAGAGATTGAAATACTAAATAGCAACAGAGAAATGGTAAGAGTAGTGAAAATAAACAAATCAAGAGTTTCCTACTTCTATACTTACAAAAAGAATGATCTCAGCAGCTTCTTTAATTCTTGTGAGATTGAATTCAGAGTGACTTTAGGTCAAAACTGGAATAATTATGTAAGCTGTTGCAAAGGAAACTTTATGAACTTCTTTTCCAACCTTTCGTTTAATAGAGGTTCGGAATCTCGGAAATTAAAAATTTTATAAATGATAATTATGATCTCATTACACAAGAAACATGATGTTATTCACCGAAGATTTACAAGGAATAAATTTAAGAATGACAATGGGACTATCACTTGATAATGAAAGTGACATGTCAAATTTATCTGAAAATGATCTAAAATCTTACTTAGGATTGGTATACTTACCACCTGAAAACTTCTTCCCAAATTCTATAGTTTTAAATCCATTACCACCCTAGTGGGTTCAAATGTTAAGAAACGAGCCAAATTAAGTTTTTGTTGATATCGATCCTAGTAAAAATGCTAAGAAAAAGCTTTTCCATTCAGATGGAAGACCATATACAAAAATGGACTATTACCGATTGTAGAAATATGGAAAAGTAGAAAATAAGCTACTTTCCACTACAGTTGCAAACAGAGCAGCAGGCTTAAATGATTAAAACTAAAATGTTACAATGTCAGTATCAAGGATAGAAAGTTCTAAAAGAAATTAAAGTGCGGGCTCTCCCAATAATCGACCAAAGTTATCCATTCCAGATCAAATAAAGTAAATACAAGAGAAGAAGAAATTTAAAAAGCGTGCTTTTGTAATGCCAAGCTCTAAAGCTGCTTTCTTTAAGAAAAACAAACTTGCTCAGAATCTTAAGGGTAAGCTCGAGGAGGAAAAGAAAGCATAAGAATAAAATTCTGAAAACGATTAATCGAAAGATGAGGAAAATTAAAACGACAATTTGAAATAAAAGATCAAGTTTAAAGACATATTCAAAGAGGAAGGAATGTATCATTCTGTCTCGGAGGCTACAATGAGGAGATCATTCACACTTTTGAAATCAGCAACAAGGGATTAAGAAAAGAAGTTTACTCAAGAGGAAATGCAACTTTTAGACTATGAGGAGAGATACAACTTGAGTCTCTTTGATTAGACAGCTATTAAAAACATAGAAATCAAGAACTTGAAAATAACTAATCCTCACAGCAAGGAAGTACAGCGAGTGATAAAAGAAGAGAAGAAAGATTAAGAACGAAAGAGATAGCAACTCGACGATTTGAAGTTGCAGGCTGGGCTTCCACCTCCTGGCATGAAAAGAGGAGGGAAAGTGCAGGCTCCTCAAAAGGTTTTCACAAGGGAGTTCAAGAAAACAAAGAAATAGATAGATGAGGAAAACCAGAAAAAGAAAGAGGAGGAAGATAAGATAAAAAAGGAAATAGAAGATCGTAAGTTTGCAGAACTTAAAACCAAGCTAACGCATAAATACTTTAGAAACGTCAGGAGTGTTAATTATGCTAATTATTCCACGCTTTGAATTTGGTACTATGATTAATCTTTTAATTTCGTTAATCATATAAAATAAAGAATGGTAATTATTTTAGTCACTAATATCTTAGCTATAATTAAAAAGACTACACCCTAATTTTTATTGGATACTATATCTATTTTATTTTTTCATTTATTTTCAAGTTATGGCTGATAGGCTTGCTCGAATCTTTGGAACAGAAGAAGACAAGTAAGTCCATTACTTTTTATGTATTAACAACATTCTAAGAGTAAATTGTCCATTTTACTTTAAAATTGATGCTTGCAGGCATGGAGACACATGCACTCGGTTGCATAATAAACCAGTCGTAGCTTAAACAATTTTGATGCCTCATATGTATGAAAATCCTCCAGCCGCCGTGGCTTTTGCAGATGGGCTTCAAGTGCCAGATCACTTACTAATTGAGGCTATCAATCACTTCGAAAGTTTCTATGAAGAGGTGTTTCTAGAACTTGCCAAGTATGGGGAGGTTGAAGAAATGCACATTTGTGATAACATTGGTGAGCATCTGCTAGGCAATGTATATTGCAAGTTTATTCAGGAATTGGATGCTGACAAAGCGATGAGGGGTCTTAATGGCAGATACTATGCAGGAAAACAAATAAAGGTTGAGTTTTCCCCAGTAACAGATTTTAATGAGTCAAGGTGCAGACTTTATGTTGAAGGCCAATGCGATCGTAAGTGGTTTTAAATTTATTCAAAGGGGGTTAATTAGAAATCTCGCATCTGTCATTCAAGTCATTTTTTAATGTCACCCCTAATTATTTAGGCTATTTTGTCTAACTATAGGTGGTGGATACTGTAACTTCATGCATCTAAAACATATGACAAAAGAGTTTCAACATGACATGAAATGCTTGATGTATTCTGAATTTCCCGAGTACAAAGCTCACAGAGATTAGTAAGAATGATTTTTTTTATCATTGTCATAAATAAATTTATTGTTAATTTAGAAGGAAACGTGTAGCAAAATAAAATAAGAGTATTGAACCAGAGTCAAATAAAAGCATTTCGAAGTCTAGAAGTCCATAACCTAAAAGAAGTAGAAGTAAAGATCGAAAGTAGAAAAGAAGATATAATAGGAAATCTTCATAATCAAGTTCAAGATCTAAATCAAGAAACAGTACCACTTCTAGGTCTCATTCTCAAGATAGAAGACATAAATCAAAAAGAAAGCATCATAGGTACAGTAGAAGTAGAAGCAGAAATGAAAGAAGAGCTAGAAATAGTAGAAAGGATTCTCGGGTAAATTTAGGAAGAGAAACTAGCAAAGAAAGAAGAGCAATTATTGCAGCTTGGAATGATGAAAACGATGATAAAAAATAAGAGAAACGCTCTAAAAGGCGGAGTCGTAGTAAAAGCAGAAACAGAAAGCATAGTAGTAGTAAAAGCAGAAATAGATCATCACATAGAAAGGAAAGTCACAGAAGTTAAAACAAAAGCAGAAGAAATGATCATAGCTCAGAGAAATAAACCACAGCTTAAGATCCTAGAGCTAAGAAATAGCAATAAAGTTATTGCACGAACATTAATGATGTAATAAAGCCTCTGCCTTTCCCCTTCTAAACTAAGACTTACCCCATGCAATTACCACCGAAAACCATATAAAATTCAGATTCTAAGCCTTAAACTATTCATGATAGCAAATAACAAGGAGACTAGCAGTTAATGAGTATGCTCATGATGCTTCAAAGTAATAATACTGTTTAGCCACAGTCTGTAATTAATTAATAAAAATACTATTGAAATTATGCAATATCTTTCTTGTATATTTGTGAATATAACTTCCTTAATTTAATAATAAATGAGAATGGCTTTTACACTCAATTAAAAAGATATAAATCTATTTATTTTGTCAATCTTCATTCAGCTGTTTAATCAGCAGTTGCGTCCTTGCCAGCACCACCCTTCTTCTTCTTTTTGTTCTTCTTCTTTTTCTTTTTGTCTGCGTCTGGGTTGGCCTCAGCTAGTTACTAACTACCTTTCTTGCCATCATCTCCAGTGGCAAGTGCCTGATCCTCAGTGATTTATTTTTGTTCTTCATCTGATTTCTTCTCTTCCTCACCAGCTTTCTTGTTATCGTCAAAAATATATATAGTACGTTATGATTATAAAATAGATAATGCAATAAAATATGACAATAATGTTCATGTCTTTGAAGTATACTCTCATGTCAAGGGCATCTTCGCCATCAGCGTAGTACTTCTCATCAGTGTTAATTACCTTGAAGCCAAGCACATCTTTGTATAGAGCAATGGCTGCTCTGTTGGTACATCTTACATGTAAACTGCAGTATTCAGCGCCATTATAACTATAATTAGTATATAACATTGAAATTAGCTCCATAGATGGTCATCATTGCGTACTCACTAGCCTTCATTAACTTAGTGGCAATACCAAGCTTTCTGTGAGATCTCAGGACTGAAATGGAAGTGATATGGCCATGAATAGCGCCATCCTTGCCTTCTTCGTCATCTTCCATCTTGGCCATAACATACCCCACGATTTTACCATCATCTGACTCTGCAACGTACAAGAGAGAAGGCCATGAGAGAGCATGATACAAATAATACTTCATCTGATAGTTCTCAGGCAGATTGTGCAAATTGCACTGCTGCATAGCGAACAAATCTTACACCTATAATAAATTATCAGGTTTATGTTTTCATATTGGGTGAATGGAAAGTATCATTGATTATCACTTACAGTTGCTTGTCTTATACAAACCATTTTATTAATTAAATATTAATGATTATTAAATCAATATCATCCAAATTAACCACTACTTATATCTCTGAATAGAAAACTATTTACAAAATAAGAATAAAATTATAATTTCTAATCATTCAGATATTTTCAAAAGTGTTTTATGCAAATTCAAAAGCGCCTCATTTGCTTTATCATTTTGATTAATGGAATATTTGACTTCTTTTCTGTTCTAGCCAATTAAATCCTTCTAATCGGTAAATTAATTCCTGGCATTTTTAAGCTTTATATTCTCAATCATTATACTTTTGTCTCTTATGTACTTCTTATGTTAAATAGTGGTAAGTTGAACTTACTGATCTAGCGAAAGTAAAGTATTTGTGTTTCTAATCAAATTAGTTTTTGACTGATTCCTGCTAGGTTTAACAGACTGAGATCTAATAGTGCGAATCAGAGCTTACTAGGATCCTGGGATATTCCGTTTAAGATAACTCAGATCCACTCGGACTTTATTATCAGCATATTCACTCTCTGCTTTCTTAATTTATTGTGCTCTGGTGTCGCTTGCCTAAGTTACCTTTTCAGAACTTAGAATAGCGTTTTAGTTTCCATAGAGATATTTTAGCTTCTTGCTGTTCGTGATTTTAATCTAGGTCATCATGTTGGACATGAAGCCTTGCTTAAATTCAGACCACATTACATTCCTTATGTAATATTTTCTGAGTGTCCAATCTGGATATAAAGTAGCTAAATTATTTTTATAAGATATCAAAGCTCTTTCCTTTACAAAGGACTGAAAGTATCGCTTTTTTACTTTTATCAAATCGGTAGGCATCTCAGATATAATAGAGTAATTTAACGGGTCATTCATGTCAAAATCCTCTCTTAACATTTCTCCATGAACTATATCTATAGCATCTTCGTCTTTTATAGAAAATGGCACTCCAAATGATTGGAAACTGTTTAGATTGTTTAGTTAAATACTGTGAATCTCTGGTTTTAGTGAGACTTTTTGATTTTTACTCTCTAGGTTTTAAGAAGTTTGGTTTTAGTATGGATTGTCAACATTCACAGTCTATGATTAGAAGTAAATTGAATTATTTTTAGAATGTAAATTAGAGTCTTAACCAGTAAAGAGAGTTTGTAAAGGATCTTCTCTATATATTTATTCAGAATCAGATTGCTGTTGATATTTTTAGATTGGATGAAAAGCTAAGTCTCTGACTAATTTAACGCACCCAGATTTCAAGAAATATATGTGAGAACATTTCTCATCTTATTTGCAGAGTATTGTATGACTTTTCACTTTTATTTATTTCATTTTGCTTGCCAAAAGAATCAGATTGTTTTACTGCATCTACCCTCCAAAACCACATTGACTTAAGAACTTTATGTTTTCTTAGATTTCCTTTTTAGTATTATCTCCGATGCATTTTTTATAAATTTCTAGGGGTAAAGTTAAACAAAACACGGTATCTAAGGGACCCGAAACAAATGAGGCATGCAAGGGAAGCTTCAAATGATGTGATAATTGATAAAGCCATTTTCCAGGTTTAATTATTCCTACATAACGTTGTTGCTACTCCTCTCCATTTTCCTATGACTGGTTTAATCCATTTGTAATTCCGCTAACTATATTTCCATTTCTAGTAAAAGGCAATTTAGAGATTCTTTTCTGCATATTCATAGGAAGTTGCCTATCCCCATACTTTTAAGCTTCTTTCATTGTTAACTAAGTTGCATCTTTGAGTTAATTTGCAAATTCCGACACTTTAAGTACAGTTTGATTTTGAGATTTTAAATTTGATGTTAGGATTTGAGATTCATTCGCATCTTTCAATTTCCTAACCATAAATACATCACCTTACAGCAAGAAAAGTGGTCTGTCTTATACTTAATCTTAATTTGCAATGATATCATTTGGTTTAAACTGTACTATATGGAGATGTTTAGACATATTCAAAAGCAAATCGTGGTCTCTCTTGCCAAGCTCTGTAAAATATTTATAGTCCTAAAAGGTTAAAATTGAAATTAGATTTTCTGCTTTTTTTAAATTCCTTATGATAACTTACCAATAAAAGTTAACTGATAATTTATTTATCCTTCTGATTTCTGCCATTAGCAGGCAATCTAAGTACGTTAACTAACATTTAAAATCTCTTGGAAGGGTCTGCTAAATTTTCATCATCAAAAGATATTTGCCGCTTGACTTGACGTTGTCTTACCATATGAGTTTACTCATGTGGAGGAGTAAATGGATTTCGGTTAAGATAGGGTGTTTCAGGAGGATCACCCTCTTCAATGACATACATTTTAATTAAAATTCTTATAAATAAAGATAATCATCTTTTTACATACTCTATTTCGCAAACTATATATTTGAAATTTACAGTATCTCGCCATAAATTATTGCCAATAATTATGTTAACCAAAAATAAATATCTAATTAATTTAAACCAAAGAATCACTGATATAATCATTCTAAACTAAACTTTAAGGACTTTCTTTTGCAAGCAATTACATTATTCATTAAGATTTATATGTATCAAACTGGGGGAATTCTGATCATTTCTTTCCCTTTTTTTTTGCTGCAGATGCTGGGCTTGCTCCTCTCTTACCAGCAGCGCTTTTAGTGCTAGCACCGCCACTCTTCACAGGGGATTTAGACCTTCCAGCTGACTTTTATTGTTAGGTGGCTTTGTTTTTTGCTGAAGTATCTGCACTCTTCAAATCTTTAGCTCTTCCAGCAGGTGATTTGGAAGTGGCTGGTTACTTTTTCTCTTCTTCCTTGTTAAGTTTACGCTTTTTATTGTTAACTTAAGCAAGTGGTTTGTCTTTCTCGGCTCCACGAACTGCTGATTAAGATCTTGATTGTGATCTACCAGTTGCTGGAGATTTATCTTTAGCTGCACCTTTTACTGGGCCCTTAGCAACAGGTTTAGTCTACTTTGGAGCAGCTTTCTTCACTTCCTTTTGTTATTCAACAGGCTTTGGTAGTTTAATTTAAGCTGGAGTACCTTTGCCTGATTTCGGCTTTTGCTGTTGTTGGATAAGCTCAACTTATTCTTAACTTTTTTATGGTATTTCTTAAGTGTGATCTTCATCTTCTGCCTCCTCGTCAACTTATTTGGCTTCGCTTTCTTTCTTTTCTTCCTCATTTGAATTCTCAAACTCGTCTCTCTTACGCTTCTTATCGTTATCAACTTACTTCTTAGTTGGAAGTGGCTTTTCAACTTTCTTCTTTTCTTCCACTGGAACAACGAAGTTCAAGACTTCTTGATCGAACTCAGGGAGTACTTTGCTCTCTAAATTGTTTGTGGAGAGAACCACAACATGTTAAGTACCAAGACCCATATCAACTACTGGGAACTCTTCAAACATCTTAGGGTGAACCTTGTAGGGTCTATGCTCATTCTCTTCATCTCTAGTTCCAAGAACATAGCTGCCACCCATACCCCAAGAGTAGAGTTGATTACTCTTAAGTTCATCAGCAACTTAAAGAGCGTAGCAGTAGTTTCCACTGGCAAATACATTAGAAATTTTGA
Source organism: Oxytricha trifallax (assembly GCA_000711775.1). NCBI lineage: Eukaryota > Ciliophora > Spirotrichea > Sporadotrichida > Oxytrichidae > Oxytricha > Oxytricha trifallax. The sequence continues at coordinate 25,009 of ARYC01002194.1, forward strand.
TTTGCTTTGCTGGGTCTAACTCGTCCCATAAATCAGCTACTTTTTATGGGTTAGTAAAGTAACCAACGCCAATAAGATCATCTTCTTTCTCAGCATACTTTTCCTCATTGGTTTTCTTCTACTTTCCTCCAGCTCTCTTCTTTTAAGCAGTTTGGGTGTTAATTTATGATGCAGCAGCAAAGTCAAAATAAGCTAAATATTAATAATTCGTTATAATTCATCCTTCATTTCTTCATCTCCAGCTTTTCTCTCTTCAACAGCTCCCTCAACTTGAGCTTCATTAGCGTCAATACCAGCATCAACTCCATCAATTCCATTAACTACATTAGCCTATTGGTTTTGCTTCTCTTCTTCCTGTTGCTTTTTCTTAGCTTCCTCTTCTTCAGCTAATCTCTACTTCTCTTCTTCTTCCTTCATCATTCTTTCATATTCTTCTTGAGCCTTTCTCTTTCTGTAAGCACCATATAAGTCCCCAAGACCACACTGAGATTCATCGTTTCTGCCCCAGCAATAAACTTTACCCTCTGCAGTCACTGCAATTGAGTGATGTTCACCTCCAGCAATTACTGAAACATGTTGGTTGTCAAGCTCTGGGATGTGAGTTGGAGTTGCAGTATTTTCTTTGTGACCAATACCAAGCTGGCCAAAATTTATTCAAATTAAATACTTATTTAAGCCATGATTATTTAAACCCCAAGAGTAGACTTGACCCTTGTCATTGACGTAGAATGAGTGATGGTTTCCACAGAAGACATCTCTAACTTTTTTGGCATGAATCTTCTCAATCCTGAGTGCCTACTCATTCTTGTTTCTAGTCTTTAACATTCTTCCAATTTTACCGCTTTCTGGGTCTCCCCATCCATAAACCTCACCATCTGTAGTTAAGGCAAGAGTATGATGTGATCCACTCTTGATCTTCTAGATGAAATTCTTGGTTTATTTGTTGAATAGTTCTTGCCCGATTCTAGTTGGTTCTTTGACTGGCTCATAAGTTCTTCCAGTCATAGCGTTCTATAATAAAGTATAATTAGATAAGGTTTGGAATGAATTATCAGTTTTGTTGTCAAATATTTTGAATGGAATACTTACTCTGTAGAGACCCCACAAAAACACTTGATTTAAGTTCTAATTGTAAGCAACAGTGTGACAGTCTCCAGCTGTGATGTCTGTGATTGGAATTTTCATAGTATCTGCAACTTCAATTGGTGTGTTCTCTTGACCTGGTCTACCCAGAGCTCCCTCGTCATTACACCCCCAAGTATAGACTCTTCCCGCTGAAGAAAGAGCTACTGTGTGCATACCGCCACAAACAATCTTCAAGATCTTATTGCCAACTAACCCTCCCATGTCGAACATTGGAATTCTTCTGGGCTTCTTAATCTCAAATGGTTGGTCATCTCCCAAACCTAACATTTCAATAATGAGAATCAAGAAACATTCATATAAGACGAAAGAACAAATCTGTGCAAATTCTTACCTAATTATTCGCATTCTCCGCTACCAAATACGTAAACTAAACTCATTTTTAGTTTTAATAGTTCACTAACTAAACAAAGATTATTATTATCAATTTGTAATTCGACTATTTATATATACTTTAAAATTGGAAGATTACGTGATTTCTGATTAATATATCCGAGAATTAAAATTTTATTAGACTCTTGAATTGCACAATGAATTTGGAATAAGGGTATACAAAAGAAAAGCATATAGACTGTGATTGTTTAAATTAAATATAAATAAAAATATAATTAGAACAATAAGCAAATGGCAAATAGATTTGAATCTCAATCTAACTATAACATGCAGTCTTCAGCTGGTTTCTAGGCATCTCAAATGCCCATTAAGAATAAAGTCAAATAAATTGATGTAAGTTTCATGATTCGAATTTGTATATGTTTAAAGAACAAATCCCCTTACTGCAAATATATTTGCAAAATAAGTTACCTCAAAATAGCATTTAATTGCAAACTATTCAAAATAACTGTTTTTTAATTTTCGAATTTATATTGCTTCTATACTCATTCATATTACGCTACCAATTTTGTTCTTCTCTTTTAATAAAAAAACATATTTACTAAATAAATTAATTTGCTTAGAACTCTGTGAAAGACTTCACAAAAAGCTTGAATGAAAATAAAAAAGAAGCCCAGTTGCTGAGATCTGAATGCGCAACTTTCGAACATCACGCCACTGAGAACACAAACGACATTTTGAAGGAAATATTAGAAGATGTTGCTAATTTAGAGAAGGACTTCAGAAAATTACAGCAACTTGATGTCATTTATATACATTAAATCATAGATTGTATATATTGTTAATCATAATTCTAGATTTAAGGAAGTATTATAAACAAATGTCAATGAAATGAACTTCTTGAAGTAGCAGTAAAATCAATTGCAATAGGAGAAGATGAAACTTTAGTAAGCATGTGTATTGCTTGAGAATAGAGTTGCTAATTTAGAGGGGGATGTCGGTTATGAACAGTGAAGAAATACTACACATTGATTACTAGTTTACTGATAACAAACATATGAGAAAACATTATCAACATTTACAAGATGCTATAAATAATACATTGAATTATAGAGAGGAAGTTAAGAACTTTAGAAAATATAGATTTTTATGTTTAAACTGTTCTTAACGATCTCCAAATAAAGCAGCATAATAATTTTCGCTTTTTATCTAAACATCTATATTCAATATTTACACATAATCCTTTTTCTTATATTTTGAATTAAATCTACTCAATTGATAAAAACTTACAAAATAAATGTTAAATCAATTTAATCTTAAGTAAATCATCCTAGAAAAATAAAAATAAATTTCACTAGCTAATCACACAAAATAAAAAAAATGGAACGAACTTCATAAATTTCTACAAATTTAACTCCAGACCCATTGGTTTTAACAAAGAATTTTTCACTCTAACCTCCTAGTCTTAGTCAAAATTTTACAAATCTACACACTCATTTAAACTAACTTGAAATTAAAAGATTTAATTTATTATTTTCATTGCAGAGCAGCTGTAACAGTAACATACGTTGATGGATCGACTGAAATGCCTTAAGTGAATAAAATAGGGTCAATGGGCCCATCTCCATAATATGTGACTGTCAGGAGAGACGATCAAGAATAGGCAATTAGTGAGATTACAAGCATGCTTCCTCCAGGTATCACACTTGATAAAAATTACAGTAATTTTACTAAGAATACATAGAATTCAGAAAGCAATAGTTCATCAGATGATTAAAGCACTAAGATAAATGAAACTGAACAAATCAATAAATTTAATAGTTTCATTCTTATTATATTTATTTTTACTATAAGGAAATATATATCTGTTTGGTATTATTTATACTGACCAAATCAAACTACACGGTAAATTAGTGTTTGTAAAAGATCATAAAATCTAACAAAATAAAAACAGTCATAGTGAGATTATAATTCATGAGAACATTTACACTCATTTTGGTCATGAAAAATGTGTAGATGCAATAGCAAAGAATCAAACCATATTGAAAAGCAAAAGAGGCTTGATTGATAGACAGATGCTTGAGAATGAATAAGATATTATAGAATTCTTGAAGCAATCAGAGAGATTTAATCACATTGAAAACATTCAGAAATTGGCAGAAGGAGGAGAGGCGATCATCTTCAAAATCAACTATAATGGATTCGAGGAAGTTGTAATCAAGGTACCACTAATTAAATATCAAACTTAACTTGGATATTCTGATTTAATTCAAGAAATATTAGTAGTCCAAAATCACAGTGCTGAAAAATTTAGACTTTTTTTTACTAATTTAAAAAAATCATCCATAATTCCTTGAAATAATCGAAGAAAATTTGTGGAAAAAAAATTTACTTTAAAAACAAGAAGATTAAATTTAATAGTTTAAAAATACTTAAGCTTTATATTTATGTCTTTTTGCTTAAATTAATAGAAATACCTTTAAATATTTTAACTAAGAATTATAAATTTAAGAAAATTTGAATTTTAGGAGTAAAATATACACAAATAGTTATCCCTTATGAAACTCATTTGATAAAATCCATATATCATGAAGATTACATAGTAGAAATAAAAGAAGAGTTAATAGAGATAGATGAAATTACCCATGGTATTCTTAGATATTGTGTCGTGGTCGAGAGAGCAAAACATTCCCTCTATGATTTATATTCTCTTAGGACTTCTGATACTTAATCAACCAAAAAATCTGGACTATGGTTTGATGATAAATTTAGACAAGAACAACTTGAATCTTTTTCATTATCTAAATTCATATACTACTTCTACTAAACCTTAGAAGCTCTTACTTATTTGCATGAAAATGGAATCATATACCAAGATATGAAACCGCAAAATTTGCTAGTTATGAGGAATTAGAAACTTAAATTAGGAGACTTTGGCATAAGCATAATTCTCAACCAAAAATCAAAAGAATAGAAGTATAAACTCAAAGGTTTATCTCCTGATTGGTGCCTCCCGGCTCTTGCTTAAATCTTTACTAAACAAAAGGATATTATATGGGCTTTGTGCTTCGATGAAAATACATTAAAAAGAAATGATGAATTTGGAGTGGGACTTACTTTTTCACCAGATTTAATTCAAGATATTTAAAGGGAGTTACAAATTGATAAGAGCACTCTGAATTTTAGTGAGCAAGACTTAAAGCACATTTAATATATCAGCAACATTCTTAATGAACTTATAATAACAAGATAGGTTTCTTTGGAATAAGCTAAAGACAAATTAGCTCTATATTTAAATCAAAATTTGGATATTATTAATGACTATCTATAACAGTTGTTACTAGAGAAGAAATACCAAGGAGCATATGAAGTGGGAAAATTTTTAGAAAGAGAAGCTAAAAATCTATAGGGGGTAGATGAATCTAAGAAAAATCCTTAGTACATGAAAGTATTTCAAATGATGGGAGAGTTCAAATTTATGGACGGAGATTTTCTACAAGCGCTTTAACATTTAGATAAGGCAGAATAGATATATAATGATCACAGCAGACAAATGTTATTGAGCGAAGTTAGAGGGGAGGTTGAAAGTTCGTGGATTGATATTTTGTAATTGAAAGCTAAAACTTACTTGAATCTCAATCAGATGGATTAGGCTTACAAATACTTTAAACAAGGAATAGATCTCTTCAAGAGTGATCAAGCAAAATATTAATAAAAAATCCTCAACATTATTGATTTACAAGGGCAAATGGCTCTAGCTTAAAATAATTACCCAGAAGCAATCAAAGCGTTTGATCAATACTTTCAAATCGTTAAATCGTCAGCAAAAATTGAGGTATAAATCAAATCTAGAATTAATGCTCATAAAAATATGGGCGTACTCTGCTATAAAATGAAATAATTTGATACTTCTATGTTAAATTTTCAATCAGCTCTTGACCTAATGATAGAGGAGCATGGATAAGATCATCCTAACAACATTGAATTGATGAAAAATATCGGAAATATTCACATTCAAAATCGGGATTTCGAAAAAGCTAATGAGATAATTTCTAAAGCACTAAAAATTTCCTAAACTATTTATGGCGAAAGAAATACTTTTACTGCTGAAACATACAGATAAATGGGAGATATACTTTCTTAGGCTAATTAAGACGAAGCTCTATAAAAGTATTAAAAAGCATTGAAAATTTATTAATCAATTTACGGTTCAGACTCTATACACAGTGTTGTAATTTATAACAACATGGCAGGTATGTTTCTTGCTTCTAAAGATTTATAAAAATCAGAAGAGTATTGTTAAAAATCTCTAGACATATCATTATAGTAAAGCATTTAACAAGATTCTTTGAACATTGCTTCAATATATGAGAATTATTGTAAAGTCAAATTGGCTTAGTAAAATTTTCCTTAGGCTCTTGAATACGCATAAAAATCATTTACTATAAGGAATAAACTTCTTACTACTTTCCATACTGAAACAATTCAATCATTTATGATTTATGTCGCTCTTTTATCATAAATTGGATAAAACGCTTAGGCAATTGTACAATGTGAGCAAGTCTATAATGCGGCTAAATTATAGTATGGAGATGAGCATGAAATCATAATGAAATTGACTTAATTACTATCGTAATTGAAACTTAAAGCTGGTAATATAAATCAAAGTAAACAGTTACTTTATTTTTTATTGCTAAATTCTTATTAGTTTACTAAATGTTATATCTATAATATAAAATTAATTTGAAGTTACTTATATAAAACCTCAAGTATCTTGAACTATAGCCTGGAGAACTAAACAATAGAATGAAATTTGATACTTTGCTTAAATTAGGTTAAAATTATGAAAAAATAGGGAGTGTTGAGGCAATTAAGTATTACCAGAAGGCACTTGAATTTTGCCCAAGTCCAGCTTTTGAATTTGAGCTGCATAGATGCATAGCATTTTTCTATTGTAAAAATCATAAACTAACGTTTATATATAAATTTGCCATTTACTTTTCAAAATTAAGTTAAATTATATAGAATCATCAAATAGTGGAAGGATTAGAGTATCTTATCAAAGCAGAGTAAATATTACTGTTAAAAATCAAATGGCTTTGAATAATATAGATATTTTTTAAAAAATATTTCAAAAGTACAAACTTAAAATAATTGCAAATTTCATTTAAGTAACATTATTTTAAATTTTAATTGAATAACTGATTTAAATCAATAATTATATTGGTCAAAATACTTTTTTTTATGTAAATCTCTTTTTCTTCAATACTTAAAAATAAAGATAAAGATCCACTCTTTGCTTAGTTTGAAAATAATTTCTTAAAGCCAATCTAGGAACTAAAATCTAGATTTAATTAGAATTTTTATAAAAAAATATATATTTTAGAGATATTTTATTTATCTTACAAATTTACATAATTTTTAGATGCGAAAAAGTTATAAGTTTCAAGAAGCACAATTCACATGCTTTAAATGTATAATGAAGTATGTCGTCTATGATTTTTATTCAATAATTACTAATTAGCTAAAAGATTATTTTTCTTTAATTCTTAAAAATGTTATTGGTAGTAAGAATGCATTTTAGAATAAAACTGTTAATTCATTAAAATATTTCAATTTAATATTGGTATATTTCTTTTAAGTTTCTTTTTATTAAGATACAGATCAATAAATTTAAAGAATTATCAGCTCTAAGTCATTATTATAAACATTAGTATATGTTATTAAGAGACACATTATTAATAAAATATTTGCTAAAATATGTAAACAAAAATTAAAAACAACTAATTAAAGCAATGATGACAATACTTTAATATGATTAATCCAATTATCAGGAATAAACTATTTTTAATAGATAAAATTAAGTTCCAGCTGCCACTAGTTAAAGGATATGAAAACGTGGAACTTGGGTTAATTTGGCATTGATTTGCAATTGGTGAAGCCTAATGAAATATGTGGTCAGTTTTGATTCAATGATATATTGTGTTTAAGGCAGTTAAAAATAATTTACTTTTCAATCCGCAAAAATTATCATGCATAGTAGTAGTTACAAGAAGCATTGGAATTAAATATAATAAAATATGGAAAAAACACTAAAATATAATTGATGTGCTATTTTATATTGGATGAATTCTGAAAACAGAAGAAGAATATGTTTATCTGATAAATAAATTACCAAATCAATAAATATAGCAAAACAAGTTGTTTGGTGAATCAACCCAAATCACAGCAAAAAATTGCAAAGAAAAGGGATTTAAATCAACAAGATAATTAAAAAAAAGAAATTAAAAGATCTACGATTAAATAGAAATAAATCAAAATTTTAAAATAAAAAGTCTTAAAAATGCTTTTAATCAGTTATTATTATGAGATGCAATAAATTTTTATTTTACTTCTAATAAAATATGACAGTGTATTGCTTTAGAATTTTAAATTGGGAAACTTATGATGCTAAATATAATTTATTTTCTTAATTTTGAGCATTTAATAATTTATCAGTTGAAGTTGAATAAGTAAGTAAATGAATTATTAAAAATTATAATTATGGAGTTGCTAATTAAATAATAAAATATTGAAATAATGAAATGAAGAATATAGTAATTGCAATCACTCGTGCTATGAAGTGTCATTGATATTTGACTCTTCGTTATCTTGTTGAATATCATGAAGTGTGAGTTATGAGTTTTGCAACTTATATTACGGTGGAGCTAAATATGATTAGTTCTCTTTCTTTATGAGATTCTATGGCAAAACTTGTTTTTAGTTTTGTAGCATTTTGATAAGACCTTTCCTTGGGGATTAATATTTCGTACCTCCAATCATTGTTTATTGATAAGTAAAAGAAGGGGACTGAGACCTTATATCAACTGGGTTTTAGGGTTAGAATATTTAAGCATTTATCTCTTCTTGACTATCTTGAATAATCTTCAACCTAATTTCGTAGCTCAAATCTCTTTGATTTCTATGATTAACAGCTTATGTTTGAGGTCTCTAAATCTCTCTTTAAATCAGATCTGATGCAATAAAATAATTAAAATTATAAATAGTTTCGTCAGCATCAGAAATTTATCTAAATTGCTAAACTTTACCGTCTCTTGAACTTTCTTAGGGTCTTTATTAAGACATTGATGATTTAATGTTTCTCACTAATCTATTAGTTTATTAACTTTAAATTATCATATTTTATGATAAGAAAAAGTTTTACAGATATGTTGATAAAATTATCATAAATAAAATTTAAACTTTGATATAGTGGAGTTTAAAGATTGTAAGGTTCATGTATGAAGCAATAAATTTAATAAATATGATATCCTTAATGAAGCCATCTTTTATCAAGTAGTTATCCTTTGGTAAATTTGAGAAGTCCAAATTAAATTTGATGTTTTGTTTTCCACCTTTATCATACAAAAATTTAATTTATTTAAAAAACATAACAGTAAAATACTTCTCTTGTTAAACACTTTAATCTTTAAAATCTGATTAACTTTCTTGATTATTAGGGTTATATATGAAATCCTCTACATCATAATTTATTGATTTTACATCAGACATCCTGGACTTTGATCTCAAATTGTAAACTTTTGATTTTTAAGAATTACTATCTCTTTCTTTAATTGTTTCTTATTTTCGAGGTTATGAATAGTAATTAAATGTTGTAAAAAATTAAGAAAATATAAAAGATAAGTGGCCCTAAAAAGCCTCTATATTCCCTCATATCTATTAAGATTATCTTTTAAGGTCATTTTTGCAAATTTAAAAACTAAGAAGCATTTTGACCTGAAAGAATCCTCTATCACTGTAAAATATAAATTACATTGATTTGAATAAAAATTAAAATTTTAGTTGATCTGTTGAAATGTGGATGTGAGATGTGCATTATTTTTTTTACAATAAAGCTAAAGCCAACACATTATCCATATCTAAAATTAAGTGAAGTTATTTAATTCATAATTTATACATACATTAGCCTCAAACAATATGTATACTTCTCTATAGCATGTATGTTGCATAATATAATTGTGTTAACCTTAATTAAATTTAATGATAATAATTAACTAATTATATGTTCAAATTAAATGCTGATAACCCTAAATTAATTTAATATTTTTTATACAATATCTTTTTTAAATTTATGGTGCTCTTTTCCAATTGTTAATTATTTATTTAACTCTGAATATTATGAACAGGACTAGGATTTTGAGAGGAATTTGAATCCTCTTTAATCACAACTTTCTTTGATCCTTAATTTCTCTCATCAAAGAATTATTCCCTCTTTTTACTAGAACCTCTATGGCGAGATATCGCTTTTTACTATTTCTAGAATCTATCTTAAGGACTATCAAACTGCTCCACATCAGAAGAATCTATATCTTGCATTTGGAATTAATTCTTAGCAATAAAAATATATTAATTAAAAAATTATTCAATTTGAGGAGTGTATTTTTTCATTGTTGGCTTTTTTAAAATGCCTTTTTGCTATTAATTGTTTACTAATGCAGTTTAAATATTGTCACCTTGATTTTTAAATCTCTAAAATGGGGACTGATGCTTGGAACTATAATTTGGGGATTGATTGAACATTTCTTTTTCGGCTTAGTATTTTGGAAAATCAGCTATCAAGTTAAAATTTGTATGGCCTACAGACTGAGTGATTTAAAGATTTTAAGTATCTTGACCCATTTGTTAATAATTTCTAGTTTTTTTGCTGTAATTAAGATCTTTTTCCAAATTTTAGTTTTTCTTTGTTCTCATGGTTTTGAATCCTTGAGTCTCTTATTCTCTCAAGAAAGAATTATCACTAAATTGATTATTTTTATAGTAGCTTTTTTGAATTTGTGATAGTGAGAGGTTCTCATCTGGGTACTAAGTCATTGGGGATCTTGTATCATCTAAAGTCTTTCTCTATTTGCTATTTTTGTTTTTAGATTTACTCTTCTTTTTACCCTAACTTGTAACTTTAGTCTTTAATTTTTGCTGAATTCCATGAATATCTTTTCTTTATAAACTATTCAAAAAGCATAAAATTAATTTCTGTAGGAGTCAAAATGACTTTAGGAGAGTAATGGATTATTATTCTATGTATTAATTTATAAATTAGACTTATACTGTCTCCAACTATCTGAACGTTGTTCTGTGTTATTCTTAATTTTTGTTTTATTTGTTTGCTCAGAATTTTAGTCAATAGAATCGAATTCATCTGGTCCTTTATCTTTTGCCTGGTCTAAGATTTCTTTCTTTGTTTTTACTTTCAGACAAGGAAAAACATACCTTCTAATAAAGTTTAAAATCTTGTAAACCTTTGATTATACATAATAAAACAAGAGAGAGGTTAATATATAACTAAAAATCTAAATAATATAGTAACAATTTTGCATATTTTCTTTGAAGGTGCTGTTACTTTAGTAAGTATAATAAACATATGCCATTAAAAAATAAATATTTTATGTCTTGAATTGTAAGGGTATACGAGGTTTAGTAAAGTTCTTCAAACATCAGTTTAAACCATTAAATCCAAAAGTTGATATTTATCAATAGAATTATCACCAAAAATAAATAAGTAACAGAAATGGGCAAGTCTTCACTTATAAAGAATAGTCCTCCGTAAAATATTGAAAACTAAAATATCAATGAAAAATGTGGAAATCTTACCGCTGCAATATTTGCTCTAAATTCTAAGTCGTTTATTTTATCAGTTTCGTAAGGTTTTATTTTTTGCAAAATTTCAATGTAGATTATAAGTATGATGAATCCAATTAGAGCCTATGATTAAATTTAATAAAAAATTAGTTCTTACTCTATACTAAGGCTTGAAGGACATGAAGAAAATATTAATGCTAATCATCGCAATTTTTCTGAAATGAATGAGTATTTCCCAGTAAAATGATTCATGACATAACCCAACATACAGGAATCCATATTTGGAAATGTTACAGGACTCTTTAAGAGCGATCTTATGTTTAATAAGTATAAAAAGTGAAAGCAGTGGCATGCCTATTACCCAGATAACAATTATAGGTATTCCAATTAGCAAAGCATAATAAATGTGATCGCCTTCCCAGCACTTGATGCTTAAGTCTGAATTCATGTACCTATCACCATCATTAAAAATATCTTAGCAGTTGAGTATTGAAAAAGAGTGAGAGGTTATCGAGGGCATTGCTAAGAATATCAATATTATAGTTGACACTATCAGATTATTTTTGAAATTTACTCCTCCTTTCCACTTAGACCACATAAACCAAAAGAGAGCAAAAATCAGTATTGCTACAAGTGGTAAAATAATGGCGGCTATCAATTTAATATATTAAGGATGAATGCTGATATTGCTGTCTCTTATGAAGCAATCTTAAGAGACAACTATTTCTGAGGCTTGTGCAATCATTGAAATATACTCTAGGAGGCTTTTCAAATTGGTCTCCCAAGATAAGTCATAGGACTGTGAAAGAGTCAATATTTAAAAATAGTTAGTAAGTATTCTCATGTAGACTGTAGTAAGTTTCTGTTAGCCAGCAGTTTTTAGGTTTATAATGATCAGAGTAAAGAAATAAAGAATGATCAATACTGATACACCAACGAGTCTTAGAACATTTGTTTTAAAAGCAGGGCATTCTGAACAAACGCTATTACCTTCTCTAGAGTACCAATTATCTTCATATTTTATGCATGATTAGCAAAGGTTTCCACCGTAACCTTTAGCGCATTGATCCTAATACTTTGATAAACAGGCTTAAGAGTTAAAAAAAGTTTGAATCATAAATTAATGGAGTTAAAGCATTTAAATATCTCAGTTGAATTAATGTCTTTCCTCCAATAACCTTGAATTGGAATAATCTAATATCCTAACTCACAATTAGCATTTTCAGGACAAACTTAGCATGATTTTTAATTGTCATATAAAGAATAAAGTCCATCAGAACATCCTATACATTTATGATCAGCACTTTCATATTCTCCTCTTTGACAATGCCTCATATGAATTAGTATATAGTTGTCTTAAAGTCCAGAGACATTGGGATACGCCATTTAAATCTTATCTTTTATAATAGCGTCAGAAAACACTTAAAGCAGCACATCTGTCCCAGGCTTAGCAACAATTATGAAATCATCGAATGAATATTGACCGTTTTCCGCTTGTACAGATTTTGATTTCAAAATTTAAACTTACGTTGAATCAACAGCAACCATAGTCCCGACACTTGAGTTGTCAGAAAGTATTACGAACTCGTCTAAATCTTTGAGCTAAAAGTTTATGCTTACTGTCGTTGCATTCCCACTAACTTGCGGTTCAGTAATTTCAATTACTTTAGCATTTAAATACCCTTAAATTTATGATATTTTGGGCAAAAAATAAATATTTAATGCAATTTAATATGAATGAGTTATATATTTTAAACTTTTCATTAAAAACCCTTTAATCATTTTAAACATAAAAATTTACATACTAACTAAAATATTACTAAAAGACTTTAGTTTTAATTTTCTAACTAAAATTTTAATAATATTGTTAAACTAGAATCTCTCTAATACTGAAACAGCAGAAAATTGTTTAAAGTTATTTTAGTTTGTTGTTGTAGTTTTTAATTCTAAATATGCAGCATAAGATCCTGTATTATTTCCATAAAGCGCAGTGTTATTGGTAAATGTGGTGAGTCTATCGATTTCTGGTTCATAGAATGAATATGAAATTGCGCCTCCATCTTTATTCGCTTTATTATTCTAAAAAGTTGAATTTATGATCTGATAGCTGCAAGTACTAAATTATAAACTAAATTAAACCTAAGTTGATTGATGTTCATATTAACAATTCAAATTTATAGCTCCCGCATTTCCTAATAAAGCTTTGTTTCCTATGAAATAAGAGTTGCTTAAAAGAAAATTGGTATTTTTAAGTTGGATAGCTCCTGCGTTTTACTATGCACTATTATTTACGAATTAAGAATTATCAATATTTAAGGTGTAATGTCCCGTAGTCCCATCTGACAAAATTTTAATATGTACTCAAATTATTATAATATTTACAATCCATGATTAATAACAGGTGATGAATAATTGCTTTTTATTCCCAAGAAATATGAATCTTATACTGACATATCACTATTTTGTACATCAAATACCAGTGAGTTTGATATAAAAAAGCCATTAGTTTTTTTATTCAAAAATCTATTAAAACCAGTTACTGTTAAATTTTTTACATTAATTTGTCCATTCTAACTTTTGAAAAGATTTTTATCGTATTGTTGTATTTTAGTATTTTCAATAGAAAGATTATTGTAACTAAGTTGGAATATAGGGGATACATAGTAAGAACTCATATTCTAAATAAAAACACCTGCTATTTTTATTTAAGAGTTATCGATTGAAAAGATTGAATTTGAGGTTTGATCGTTTGTTATGTTTTAGATTTCTACATTAAAAACACTAAAATTAAAATATGAAATTACTTGAGTGTAATAATTTACAAACACTATATCTAATTTCAACCTAAATACTAGTTATAAAAACCTAGCATTTTTTAAAACTCTATTGTTAAACCTAAATAAATGTTTTATTTGGGTAATATTCTCGAAATATAATTCTGATTATGATACATACATAAAAAGTCCTTAAATATTCTGGATATATGTGTTGATTATTTTCATTACTGAAAGGTTTTCAGCCTATACTATAAAGAATGGTTTGCTTCCTTCATAACTTATTTTGTCTAGAGTCAAGTTATTGAGTTCGATTTCAGAGAAAATGCTTTAGATAAATTATCCTTTTGCTTATATGTTTACCATACTTGTGTTTCTAATTCCTACAACAGACTCACTAGAAGCGGAGAGTAATTAGTCATTTCTACTAAACATTACAAATATGATAAAAACTATTTAACTAATGTCACAGTTTGAAATGTTTAATCTTGAGTTGATAATTTAGAGAGCAGAATCAGATTTTTCTTGTATAGTTCTTTTTACTTTTTCAGACACTAATTTCATTTGTTCAAAGAAGTTCTATTACATAAACAGGTATGACTGATTTTAAAGCACAAAACTGTCCTTTGATATTATTGCGTTGGATTAATCATTCATTTTAATTATAGAGTCATCTATGATGCTTACTGCTTAGGAGTTTATTAAAAAAAGCATACAGGTGTTGAGACCTTGGTTCTTTGATATAATTGTTCTATCATAAATAGCTATGATTCCATTATCATAAACTAAAAATCAATTTCAATATAATTTATAATAAAATTTTTCATTTTTTATATAAAAATGTAAGACCTTTTCACAATAAACGTTAAAGATAACTCAAATCTTTTAGTTTATTGATTATAATTAACATTAAAGGAAAAATTAATAATGCTTATTTACTTTAATCTTATATCTACAATCACTAAAAAATGAACAATTTCTGTTTTTATGATTAATTTATTATATTTAGACAATTGAAGCTGACAATAATTTCTACAAATTTTAAGATAAACTTAATAATTATTTTAATTTTAGTGTCAACAATATTATTGACATATCCAACTCCTCCAGTAACAGCAAAGTTTGAAGTAATTATACCCCTGAACACTTAAATCCTGCTTAAATAAGCTGCATAAAAGACGCCTCCTTAGAATGCATAATTGTTAGTGAAATTACAATTATAAAACCTTGCTTCTGCTGCTGAATATTGTATTAAGCAAAGTTAAATGAAATTTAAAACATTTAATATATCTATTTAATTTAATTATTGGAGTTGATTATTCTTTAAAAATAAGTTAATTTTGAAAATATTAAGTTTTTTTATTCATTCTTTTTAAATGCCTATTTTATTTAAATAAATAGGGAATAAATAAGAATTTTAAATTTATAAATTGGGACTATAATTTATAAAAGCGAGAAAATTATATAATTCAAAATAGTTATAGTACTCTACATATATTTAAATCGGAATATATGATAAATAAATGAAGCTATAATTTTATTAAAAATCACAAAAATCACAAAAATATAATATATATATATTTATTAAATAAACTTAATTTCTAAAATAATCAGCAAATAGAACAGATCCTCTACCTTTAGAATAGTTTTCCTAAAAATTTGAACTTTAAACTTCTAGAATTGAGTTTGTTGTAATTTGAATAATAGCATCCTCTCCTCCGTAATTCTTAGTGAAATTGCATTATGAAACAAAGTAAGTTACGTTTCTGTCTTTGTCTTTTAAAAACATAATATTAAAATATCTATAGAAACCGGTGAGAGAAGCATTACTTATCCATAGTTATCCGTAAAGTTTATATTGAAAATCCTGACTTCTTTTACATTATGTATCATTTAAATGAGTTTTCCAATGCCTAATTTATTATTGCTGAATTCAAGATTACTCAAAGCTATTAGCAAATTTCTATATAAAATTTGCCCAATCAAAATAACATTGTCCTTATTTGATAGGGAGTTGTTTGAAATTATTATGTCTGTAATAATGCCCATAGAAAAAAAAAGAGTTAAGGCATAATTAAGATATAAAATCGTTTTTAATAAAAAATAAAGACCCCCCCCCCAATAAAACTTTTCCCGAATCATAAATTTTTTACGAAATCGGAAAATATTTCCCGAACCTTTAATCATGACCAAAAAACCCCAAAAGACCAAAACCCCGAAAAAAAGCCAAAGATTTTCGCGTGCGGTATAAAGGTTCAGATTTCGTAAAATAATTAATGATTCGTGAAAAGTTTTTTGAGGGGGCCTAAAAATAATTGATTTCTTCATTATTTTAGATATTCTTTTTTAATAATTCTGTGAATTACTTATGCAAAAATAAAAAAAAATATTCAGATTAATAAAATGCTGATATTATACTATCTTTTTTTGTAACCAAATGGGTTTATTTAGAGTAAATTGATCTATTCCCTGACTATTAGAAGTCATAGAAGTGACTTTAATAAATCCACTCTAACTCTCTGTACAACTTATATTTCTAATATTATACCATGAATAGTTAGATATTGCATTTAAGCTTGGAGCACTAATAAGATAAATTGTTGCATCTGATTACTTTTAAATCAATGTAAAATTCAAACTTTAAAAGTTGAATCTTTAAATTTAACTCAAAACAAAGAAATCAGCTCTTTAAATTGAATTGTTGAAGAAATCTGAGTCTCTTATGTCAAATGATTTACCAGATTCTACTTCAATTAACTTTCAATTTAAATTTATATTTGGATATTTTATAAAAGTTTAAAACTTCTCATAAAATAAGGGATTTCATTTCTTATTAGTTATAATAAATTACTTTCCATAAGTAAATCTAGAATTAAAAACAGAGAAATTTCTAATTACGGTTTCTTAATTTAATTTCGATATTTTAAGAAATGATGAAGTGGATGTAATTGCTTTAGTTCCAGTATTATTCTAAATAGTTAAATTGTGTATGTTTAAGTTATTTATAGCTTGCATTTATGCAAAATCATCCAATTCTGAATTTATCACAGTAATGTTATTCATTGTAAGATTCGTTTTTTCTCCAAGAACGTTTAGAACTCTGTTTCCAGTTAGAACTGAGACATTTTTAAAGAAGTTATTTCTAAACGTCAGATTTGTCACATTAGAAGATTGAAATTGTATCATTTAAGTATTAACTATAATCATTTTTTATACAAACAAATTTATCTTACCTTGAGAATTGATTAGAGTGTTGTTTTCTATAAGGAACTCTCTCTAGCCCTAGTATGGCACCAAGAAGTTAATTTATATGACGATGTTACTTTAGTACAAGTTCATGAATGTGTTATTTATTATATGTATTTTTGAGTATTTCTAAGCAGGGTCACACGTTATAGAGGGAACTATATTCATTAGAGGCCTTGTTGCTTGATTTAAGTAACTTATCCCGTCAAAAACATTGTTTCTTAAGATGAAAGTGCCTGCGCTGTAGTATTAAATGAAATAGGACAAGCCTCTTTAAACTTATTTATAAATGGAAATAATCGTATTATAAATATATAGAGAGAAATATAGTTTAGTGTCTTTCAATGAACCTTGAATTTTCAATTATAAATTCTGAAAGTTAATTTGTGCAAGTAATAGCAAATTGTAATAAAATAAGAAATAATTTATATTTAAATACAAAATTTAATAATATAATACATATTATATCTTACTTAATTTTCCAATAAATATTAATTAAAAAAAACAATTTTAATTTATCTCACATTTAATAATATAGATAACTTTATTGGGGGGGGGCTATGATTAAAAGAAGTAGCATTAAACTAATTTGAGAATATTAAAAATTAATTTTGTTAAAAACTATCATGATTATATTTTTTAATTTAATTTTCACTAATGAATTTTATTTACTTTTTGTTACTATTTACAATTGATTCCTTTGTTTTTATTTTTCCTTGCATTTATAAATTTTAGTATTTGTATCTAAATATTTATTATATAATTATTCCCTTCCCAAACTTCTATAAATATAGCACTATAGACGTTAGTCGTTACGAATACTGTATTATTGAAATATAGCTGAATCTAGTGATTTGCTCTTAAGAAATACCCATCAGAATCCAGGGAGCAGTTGTCTATCGAGACTGTTTTATTTGGACTTTCTAATACCAAAAATAAAGAGGCTCTCAATTAATTAATTATAATATAATATTCTGTTTATAAAATGCCATAATTTATGCTCCTACTTTAAAAACACAACTGTTGTTGTTTAATCACCCACCATTATTGCTGGATTAATATTACAGAGTGAATTTAAATTATAGAAATAAATTTATTTTTCATAGATAAAAATAGCAACAACACAAATATAATTTAAAACAATTAAGTAAAATATTTGCCTTTTAAAATGGATTTTATCTTTTATACGCACACTATTTTTATTATTTAATGCTTATAGGAAATTAATACTGGGGCTTAAGCCAGCCAGATAGTTATTAGGTTTTTACTTCATACTTTTGACTTTCGACACCGTCAGTCAACCCTCCCTGTATACGCACAAAATAAATAGTATCATTATAGGATATTGAAACATTTTAATTTATTCCAATTAAATTGATGAAAATATCTGCATTTTTCTAAGCTAGATTAAACCGAATAATAATGATTAAATGTCAATTTGTTTGATTAAAACATTGCTCTTAGAAAATACATATCTAACCAGAAGGGAATTTGCATCCCCTGCTGATATATCGCCAAGTGCTATTCTGTAAGTGTGATTGTAAGTTGATTCCCCTATTGAGTATAAAAGGGAATCTGGTTGAATATAGTCATATGCCACAAAATTAATTACAGGCTTCTTCAAAGTCTCATCTCCATATGGTAACATAGTGAAGTTTTAGACTTTCAAGACAAGTATTGGAGTTATTTATCTAACAAAAAGAAAAAAATAAAATATCATTATTAATTATTAAAATCGAATATATGTATGAAAATAAATATTTTCCCTTGTAAGAAACAATTAAATTTTTAAATATATAGATAAAATTAAATCTTAATTTTTATATAAAATTAGGACCTTATAATAATTTTTGTATTTTTTTGTAATTTAAAGATTTTGGTTTTTATTCCAGAGTTAAAAATGTATGAAATATTTCTCATTAAATGATAAGCAACTTGAGTTTGATTTTCAATCATAAAATTGTAAACTTCCTTAGCTGGAGAATCTAAATTTTTAAAGGGATACTCGAAAGTACCCAGGGATACATGCTCCTGAGAGTTGCTATTCACATAGTAGTAATACGAATAGGGAATGTTATTTTGGAAAGGCCTACAATATCTATTTGATTAACCTTTCATCCCTATTACGTTATAACTATCAATTTATTTTGAGTTACTGGGGCATTATAAAACTTAAACATCATTTAAAATTTAATAGATTAGTGATTTTACTGAACCTTTTTTTGAAATGTTTAAATATTTTACTTTTATTTTTTAAGTAGATCATATTTAAATCCAGGTTTTTAGCATACAGTTTGTCTTAAGTATTTGATGATAAAATCTTATTTATAAACACATATATTTCGAGCATTTTTCTATAATATTCTATTAAGATAATAATTGATTTAACTTAAACACAAAATTTCAAGAGTGATAATCTCAAACCAATATCTAATTTTAACAAGTAAAAAATATCAATTTTAACCACAAGGTAAATATCAATTTTAAAAGGTTTTTGGTGTAATTAAGCAACACAAGTATAAGTGGCTAAATCCAAGTAATAATCATTTTTACATTTCATACAATCTTAGTTCTCTCCTCTTTTATTGCAGAGGAGGCAATTTTAATCGTTACAAGTGGTACAAGTACTTGAATTCACGAAAGCTCCTTATCTACATTAAAATGTGCAAGATCCTGTGGAGTTTAGGGTTTAAAATTTATTTGGGCAGTAACTATAGGTTAGGCATTGTAAATCATTGTTGCAAGTTTAACATTTATCCAAGCATGCTATATAATGGTAATTAAAAAAGTTAATTTGATTACTTTTGCACTTTGGACCGCCAGTCTCAGTATAATACTGCTTAGCAGGGCATTAACATAATCCGGATGAACTTATAATCATGGTTGAAACTGTACATGTTGTACACTATCTCTTTCCCTTGCATGTTAGGCATCCACTTGCACAATCTGAAAAGATTATACTTAAATTATCTTACTTTAACAAGACTTAAGCATTAAATCGTAGTATTAATTTGATAAGCAAGTTGGCTTCATCGACTCTGAAAGGCAATTATCGTTGTTTAGGTTAAAGTAGTCTGATCCAAGTCCTTAAAAGTTTATTAAGTCAAATCCTGAAAAGATGTTGTTTGAAAATTCACAATTCTTCATTGTCAGATTGTAGACAGTAGTATAAGGATTAATTTAATTATTATTTTTTGAAAAGATAATTTTAACTCATTTTTAATTCAGTATTTGTATATAAATTATAAATATTAGTATCTAATGAATTTTGCAGTGTGAAACCTTTTCCAAATGCTAGATAAGCCTATGAGTCTATATACCTCAAGCTTCTTATAGAAAAGTTGCTCAAAGTTTTATTAAGATTCAGTTTATTTAAACTAAGTATATTTTTAGTGACTATAAATTTATTAAAATATGAAATTCTATTCCTTACTTTCTGATTGAACAGTAATTTATAAATTTTAATTATTAAAATTTAATAATTCTCTCCACTATCATATTATCAATATCGATTTATGAAGTATTTGTTATCATGATCAAATCACTTTTCTGCAATTAAGTATTTATATATTAAATTTAATATAAATATTTGTGAAGGTTGAGTCATCTAGTGAGAAACTGGGGCAAGAATCAATAATTACTCCAGGTGAGTAGGTTATTTTACTACTTTCAATCTTAAGGTTTCCTAGATTCACTTAATTCTTAATTTGACTTAGATTTATAAGTGCTTTATTGGGGCTTAATATAGATGGATTTGTAATGTTCACGAAGCTCAACTCTATATATGAAAGCACAAAATCACTAAGTTTACTTTTAAATAAAAATAATAATCAGCTCCCTTGACGACGATAGCGTTTGAGAGAAAACTGTTTTAGAAGTTTACTTGAGACATGGTTACATTTCCTGAATTCATTTGGAAATTAAATAAGCTTTGATTTGTGTTAACTTTATCAAACATCAAGTTATAATAAGTTTTTTATTTTTGTTCAAATCAATACTTAAATAAAATTAGTTTCAAAATGTTTTATATTGATGAAGATACTTGATTTTGATAGTGAAGTCTAATCGATTTTGAAAAAATCAGAAGCCACTGCAAAAAATAAATTTAGGAATAAATCTTACTTGTAATGTTTGAGAATTTTGAGTTGACAATCAAAATATCGTGTTAGTCAGGTACATCTTTCACAAAATTATATTTAGTAATGAATCTCAGGTTAGTGTTTGTGAATTAAAATATTTTTTCTACTATACTTATTTATATTTAATTATGATTAAAATTGAACGAGCAGTTGTTAATTTCAATTTGCTACTATTCGGTAAGAGAGTTGGTGCAGTTCAAATCTTGAATTTATATGATATGAGACTACTACATATTTAAGAATTTGTTATTCAATAAATTCACACTATTGAGGGTAGAGAGATAAGTATATACATTTTTTAATAAATAAAAATATCTATGAGAAAATTATTAAGATCTAGAATATACTTGATTCCAGATGCTGAATATTAGCTGTTCCCTGAATCAGAATCCATAAACATACTATTTTTAATAGTTAAATCCCCCATTTCTAAAATATTATTGCAGCTATAATTGCCATAATTTGAACTATAGTCTAATTTGACTAAATTTGTAGTGTTTTGCATGAGAAATACACAATTTATGAAAGAAATTTTTAATGGCATAGTTGAGCATAGGAAATTGCCATAAATCTGGAATGTGCAGTTAGCAAAAGTTAGGCTTAAATTTGGCTGCCAAGTTGACTCATCGATCGTTATTAAGTAGTCATTTGATAATAAATCTCCTTCGTTGATTAAAAAGTGAGTATCAGTAAATGATATAAAATAAGATAAATGTGATACTTTAACCTTAAATTTGAATGGGAGTTCCTTGAATATTTTTAAAATTAAAATTAAATAAATTCTATTTTCGAGATGCCTTATATCAGCCATTTTTAGGAGTTCTTAGTCTTAGCCATTTTTCGACTCGATTATATTAAAATCCTATTATAATCCTTTTATTTTAATTTAATCATTTTGTTAAAATGCTGACTGTTTTTAACTCGGATTGGGGTAGTATTTACACTTAAATTATTATTTTTTTTAATTTTTAATTATCTATATGAATGATTAATTTTTAGTTCATAATTAAAAATCAATATCATAATAATATTATTATTTGTATTATAAGTAATTTAAATTAAAATATGATTTGAAAATTGATTCCTCTTTACTCGTTGTAAAAGAGAATAACCTGGGACTTGTGTCATTTTTAACGTTTTTTCCAAGTAAATTAGGTTAATACTAATGCTATGAGAAATTCTTTCACAAACATTTGATTATTTATTGAAAAATAATTATTTTTTTTCACTAATCATTATATTTAAATTAATTATAATCATTTGGAGTAGTTTATATTGGAAAGTTATAGCTTATTACTTTAGCATAATATTGTCAATTGGTTGCTTTGAATGTCTCCTAGTTATTGATAAAAATTTTTATTAAAAAACTGAATTTATGAAATGAGTCTTTTAATATTATAATACTGAGTTTAATCTGTTAAATTCAAATTCCATTTTTGTAACAATTATTTATTTTACTTCGTTATGAATCCTTCATCGTTGTTACCGCTAATTTCTGAAGAATCATTACTCTTATTTAAACTCTCTAATTCTCCATAGATTTTGTCTATTTTTGAATTTAATTAAGCAAACTGCTTTTTTATTGAAGTTGAAAATGTCTCGTTTTCAAATGTATAATAATATTAATATTTCATGTTTCTATTGTAATTTTGAAATTTAATTTAATCATTTTTTAAAAGTATATGCCATAGTCCCATTACTACCTATAAAGTTTATGAATTTTTAAAACTTGAAGTAATCAAAGAATTTTTATAGTATTATTTACCATTTGAAAGTTATTTTAATAAATTAGATTACATATTTAAAGAATTTTGTGATTAAAATAAACTTAAAATTGTTATTGAGGCTGCTCAAAGTTTTATTGTGTAGATAATTAAATTAGTGGGGTTATACACAGAAGTAACCTTGCAAAGTAAATTATCTTCATGTTTATATGTTATCGAGGATTTTACTAATATATAGCTATAGTCATTTTTATATTTTAATTTGTGGGGGAAGAATTTTTATTATTTTAAATATAAATGGAAGGCTTTTACAATTAATCAAATTTAATAAATATAATTGAAATGAAGGAAATTATACAATTTTGATATAATCTCCCAATTTAATATCACTCTAAGTTATTATTTAATAACCAAGTTAAAAACTTGATTAGAAAAATTATTAAATGTATATATACATTTTATAAATTTATATTACAGATTAATCAATATACAGAAAAAGCAAAATAATTATATCTATAAGTATATATTTAAATAATAATTTATTAATTTATAAAATGGAATATTTATATAAATTTTATCTGCAAATCAGAATATTAATCCAAAAAATAATAAAATTAAGGCAATATAATAATAATTTCATAATTCTTTTAACTTTTTATAAAAAGGAATTTTTGTTAAATATTTTAGCAAAAATAGATTTTATAAAAATATAATTGATTTAAGGAAATTAAATTTAAATCTAATTAGCTGAATTATAATTAGTGATACTCAACTTTTTAATTTAAGATTTATTATAAAATAAAAAACTCCAAAACCACTTAACTAGCTTTACAAGTGATTTGATTTGTAAAGTATAGTTGGGGTTTTATCGAAGGTTAGTAATGAAAACGCATTTTTTATGTGATTTTAATGTATATTTAATGAATATTAGGTTATTTAATTCAAACAAAATTTATATACTTGTCTTTGTTGTATCTCTTGAATCTTACACTCTTTATTGGCTCAGGTATGTCATCTAAAGAATATCTAGGATAGGAAGGAGCTCTCATGATTATCAACTCAATCATACTTTTTATTTGTTCTCATACATCTTCTTATTTTATATTTTTCTAAGCTAAGCTAATTAACTGTTTTTCATGCTTAGTACTAAAGTAAGACATGCTTTCCATGTCACTCTCTAATATGATAGCAGAAACTGTCATACATCCCACTAAATTAACCCTTTGTTCAACTTCTCTATAATTGGGAAGTAGCAAGGTGTCCCAAGAACCTTTGTTAGTGTTAAAATTTTTTAGCTAAAGACTGGATTGATATATATATATATATATATATAACTATAACATCTAAATGACAAAGATACAGCATCACATTTACAGGGATTAATTCTCTATGTACATTTCCTAGTTCATGCAACTCATAGACAACCTTAATCATAATTGATTGAAAATCATTTAAGTCATCAGAGTATCTATTATGATAAAGATAGTGTAAAAGAGTTATTTTAATTTTCTTAAGCCTTTTAGTTCGATAAAGCCAAATCTTAGAAAAACAAGATCCTACTTAAGCAAGTACTTGCTGTCTCTTATCTGCGATTATCTAAGAATCATACATTTAATAGAAAACTCATTTTAATTCAGCTAAACAATATTTAAAATTATTTAACATAAATCAAAACCTCGCTGAAATGATGTTTTTGAAAATAATTTTTTACTTGTGCTGTACAAAATAGTATTTTGAATCGAAAATACTATAGAATTAATTTATTGCAAAATAAATGCACCTAAGATATAATTTTAGTGAAAGATATTTCATAATTGATTTATAAAAGGTATGTATTTTCAGAAATTATAGTAGAAATAGGATTATAATATCCTAATTTGTTATGATCTAAAGTTATTATTTAGAAACTAGGTTTTAAAATTCATAAGAAATTATAAAAATGATATCTAGGTAGATTTGCTATATTTATTTCCATAATTAAATAATGCTTAAAATTTCTACTTTAATTGTAAGTGAGTTATTAAAATTTTGAATTTTAATTTAATTTAATGAAATTAAAATAATTTTTTTTAAGGTAAAAATAATTATTTACTTTTATTATTGAAGAATATATTAATTATTCTAACCAATTTATCTAGTAATAATACTAATATTAGTATTGTTACCATAAATTTCGAGAAAAATGTAAATTCAGACCTCGAGGATTAAAAGTTTGATATGAAATAGGATATATTAAAGGGTTGGAGATGGGAGTGGTCTCTTGGTTATAATATATAATAAAGTTAATTATTTTTTATATAGTTTAAAAGAAAGTAAATATAAAAGAAATTAGAAATTCAATAACAAAAGAAGGAACATGGATGGAATCTATTAGTACAGTGAAGAAGAAGACTGAGGCTCAAGAGTTGATATTTTAATTTATTCCTATTATAACTTTAATCAAAAATTTAAAATTAAAAAAAACACCTAAGAAAATATGGTTTATTTTTTCAACCATAAAAGGAGTAAAATATTATGCTTATAAATTATAATATATAATACCAAGTAGTTTTCAAAAATAATAAATTTATAAATTGTTAAAATCAAAAATATTTAAAGAAAATTATTAAAGATATTATTTTTGTTTAACTCACTTTAAATAAAAGATTTTTTTGATAATTTATATTGAAATTTTTTATTATTTAATTATAATTAAATTATACTTACAAAAAAGTTTGATTTATTAAAAAATGTATAAAAATTAAATATGCTTTACATTTTTGACATTTAAAATTAATATTTAATAATCATTTTGTGAATGATTAACTTGTAATGGGTAACATTAATTTTTGTTTAATGGATTGTAAATAATTAGATATTTTAATTTATATATTATTTGCACTTATTTTTTGTATGTTATTAATCAGATTTCTTTATATATTTAACTGTTTTAAACAAAATTAAACCAATAATTAGTTGCTGGATTTTTCAAAGTAGAATTTAAACAAATTTGATATATTTTCCTTGAAATAAATGATATCTATTTTACATAAATGGAATATTTTCATTGACAGGCTTCAATTCAATATTGATTGCTCTCATTTTAATTATTTTTATTATCAATTATAAGAAAGTTAGATCTTTTCTCATTGATATAGGCTAAAATTCTTTGTATATATCATAATATATATTTGCCTTTTGTTAGTGTAACTATAATCATTTTAATACAATACTCTTTGAAATTATTAAGTCAGCTGAAAATAATTTCAAATAATACTCCCCGAATGTCTCTAGGTATCTCAGGAAATTCTTTAATTCCAAAATTAACTCTAAACGATTATGCAATTGATACTTATTTAATTTTTTATAAATATATTAACCAAAATAGTTATTGAATATTAAAGATGTTAATTATTCATATCTTACCTACTTTCTTCTTCTTAGTTATGCAAATCCGGTAAGTCTTTGACAATATATTTTATAGATTAAAAATTTTTAACTTTTGATTTTATATTTACCAAATAAACAAATTAATTAAATTTTGTTCTATAGCGGAAACACTGGTATGCTTTTTTAAGATGCTCAAAATAAAAAATTCTTTCATATTTGAAATATATAAGTTTATTCGATTTTTAAAATTGATTGTAAACTCAAATAATTTATGCAACTTCTTTTACATATTCCACAACAGTAAAACTTTAAATATAATTGTAAGAAATCGTCGAATCATTATAGTTTTACACTAATTTAATTACATATCTAAATATAAACTTTAAATAATATTAATTTTAAAAGTTTATTTTAAAATAAGGGTAATATAACAAACTTTAATACAAAACAATTATTTAAAAATTTTATTAAGTTTTAAATTGCTTTTTATCATGTTACCCTCCAATAAGAAAATGAAATTATATTTAATGAGATTAATATTAGAATGGCTTTTTAATAACATTTTTCAATCAATTTTTTAAAATATTACAAATTCTAAAAAATAAAATAATCTGAGCAACTAACTATTATCTTTCTCTTTCCCAAAACACTGATTGTTTTTCATCATCTATGAAATTGGTAGGGTGCGGACTTGAAAGATCAAATTGTTTGGGTAATTCAATGACGGAAATGGGAATCGTTTATCCACTTACCTTATCTTATGGCTATATTGGAGTTGGTGCAACTGAGTCTCCTGGTGTCATAGATGCAACAGGCATCACACCAAGATACTGCGGCCTTATTATCATAAAGGGGTATTGACGTCCTCCAGTCACAGATGACGTCCTCCAGTCACAGGTGACGTCAGGAAGTCACACTGACGTCAGGAGGTCACAGGTGACGTCGGGAAGTCACACTGACGTCATCCAGTCACAGATGACGTCAGGAGGTCACAGGTGACGTCAGGAGGTCACAGATGACGTCAGGAGGTCACATTATAATAAATATTGAAATTTTAATGTGATATATTTGGGAAGCACTATAAAAGATATTTCTATGAACTTTTCCGGCAGTGTCCTTGGTGCGGGACAAAAAGAGTGGATCCCCTCGTTTGAACAACCAAAGTAAAACAAATAATTGCTGAGTTCAAGAAGTTGGCACCCTGACAAGGCTCAGATGCAATTCATTTGATAAAAAAATTTCGGATTGTATATTAAATGTAATCTTAAAAACTTCATCGTTACTAATTAATTATAAATTTTTTTATATAAAAATACATTGAGTATGTATTTTTTAAGCTTGATTAATTCTTATTTTTATTAGATTATTTTGCCACAATTTTCGACTAAAATCTTTTATTATGTCTGTGTAGCTGTTCATCATTTCATGCACATTCTTGACCCAATATTCAAGTAAGGCAAAACTCCTTTAATTGGATTTATATGAATCATCATCCTATAATGTTTGCATTAATATTTTGAACATTCAAGACATTATTCTTGAATTTATTCAAAAATTTGATTACCAGTCTTAGGTATGTACAATACTAATTTATGCGAAAAATTAGCTAACTAGTCTTTTTATGGTATTTCTTGTTTTTTTTCATCTATAAAATTTTTACATCTTTACATGCTCTTCAATTAACCAAACTAGCCATACTTATCTATCGAATATTGCTTCTTCAGGTAAGAATAGTTCAAATTTAAGTGGGTTTACAAGGTTTCATACAACTAAATAAAAACAAATTATCTATCATAATTGTCTTTTCGGAGGCTTTGTCTCCAAATATGTAAAGGGGTTACCGCCACTTGACCCATGTTATTATTTATTTTGCTATGGTTGTGAACAAGAAGTTCCACCACTTGTGATCCCGAAATGCTAGTTGTTGCAGTCATAAGACCCTCCCGTAAAAAATTGAGTGCTTTGAACGTTTATTACAAATAAATTTCCTTATTTATAATACTGTGACTTTCTGACGTCATCTGTGACCGGAGGACGTCATCTGTGACTGGAGGACGTCACCTGTGACCGGAGGACGTCACCTGTGAACTCCTGACGTCAGTGTGACTTCCCGACGTCACCTTGTGACTTCCTGACGTCACCTGTGACTTCCTGACGTCATCTGTGACCGGAGGACGTCATCTGTGACTGGAGGACGTCAATACTCATCATAAAGTATGATGATTACATGAATATAGAATATGGAAGATAAATCAAAAACGCAGAAGTCTCTTAAATATCAAATATATTGTTGTTGAATAAATGAATTTTTTTTAAATTAAGATTTAAGTAAGTCTTATAACAAGATATTCAGAGTTGGCAAATGAGCGCTAGGGCGCTAATTATGTGCGCTGAATCATCATTAAATAAAAATTTAGCTCATATCAAAGGACTTTTGAATATAATATGATGCTTAATAGAAAATCCACTCTTGGCTATAAAGCCCTATTTCTAATAAATTATTAATGAATTATATTAATTTTAATAATACAGTTTTAATATTTAATTATAATAAAAAAGTTACCTCAGAAATTAATTCTCAATATAGAAATACAATTATGTTTAATTTTTTTTATTATAATTAAATATTAAAACTGTATTATTAAAATTAATATAATTCATTAATAATTTATTAGAAATAGGGCTTTATAGCCAAGAGTGGATTTTCTATTAAGCATCATATTATATTCAAAAGTCCTTTGATATGAGCTAAATTTTTATTTAATGATGATTCAGCGCACATAATTAGCGCCCAAGCGCTCATTTGTCAACTCTGAATATCTTGTTATAAGACTTACTTAAATCTTAATTTATAAAAAAATTTACCTTATCAAATATGCTGTAGGGGAATTATATAACGCTTGGGAATACTTAGAAACTTTTAGCTATTATTTCAGAATATAATGTGGATTTTATTGTTTTTGATGTACAAAGTGGTTAAATTCAAAGCTAATGGTAGTGAACTTCTGATGTTTCTTATATTTACAATATAAATGTCATAGAGTTAAATAAAGCTTATATCAATTTTATCAATGAAAATGGCTTAAAGTATAATTGAAATAGATCTAATTTGTTCTGGCTTTATAATAAATTGGTGAAATAATATTTTAATTTGTTCGATTTAAATTTACCAAATTTTACAAGAAAAATATATCTAAATTATTCAACATATATCATAAAAATAGATGAATTAAATCTATTAGCTAAAATTATAGTAAAAGCATAAGAAATTCTTTAAATTTCTTATGCTTTCGTAATTAGAAATTCTTAAAATTTGCACTTAATTAATAACTTCCCCGAAAATAATAATGCTATGGTTTAATTTTTTAATTGTGAAATAGAATTTATTAATTCAAAAATTTGAACATTCCAATTTCAAATAAGCCTTAAAAATATGGGAAAAATCATATGTTTGACAGTAATAGTAAATGCTAATATTTCAATTGTTTTTCGCTGAGAGTTTACAATATATCCTCACTGAAAAGAGTTATGCCAAATGAGGTGAATTAATCGTTTAAAAATTTCACACCTTTTAGCTTGAGGTAAAATTTTTAAATCAAATTTTTCTTTTGGACCAAGAAGCCTTTTATTTTAGATACTTATTAATTTTCAAATATTTAGTTATAGAATTTTATTAAATATCTTAAAGTTAATTATAAATTAACTTAATCATATTTGTCACAAAAGAAATGTAACTTGATTTTATAGACTTATTTTTAATTATTATATTCAAAATTTTTTATTAATCTATTTTATTTTGCACTTTAAAAATTCATCCTTAATAATCTCATTTTAGGAAAAAGAAAAAATACGTTATAATAGTATGCAAAAAGTAGATAATTTATAATCAATTATTTAATACTTTTTTTTCTTCATTTAATGAGAATTATAAATATTTAAAGAATAGAGATAAAATAACAAAAATTATCTAAAAAAGTATCATGTAATGATTAATTTATTTTTTTTTACAAAAAACATGCTCTTCTTAATTTTCTAAATTGATTAATAATTATAATTATAAAATGGCTGGGTTGACCCCCAATATTAAATTTCATAAAGTTTTATTTATGAATTATTAGTAATAATTTTTGAATTTTTGAGGCCAGTACCCACCACGGGGGAGGGAACATAAAATTTTATGTTCCCTGAAAGGAGAGCACAACCCCAAAAATTTTAATTAATCTAATTTATTTTATACATTTACAAAATAGTTTATTATTAACTACTACTCGTCTTTAGGCATTATGAATTTAATTACTGGATCAATGAAAGCAATATAACTTTAATATGATTTTAGTATCAATGTTATTTACACTCAGACAATTGACTTGAATAATGTTTACTAACTTGCAATAAATAGAGAACGAAATTCATTTGAATTGCTTAAAATGAAGAGGAGAAATTTCCTACTCCCAACATTAAAATTTTAATAAAATTAATAAATAAATAAGTCCAATTTAAATCACAAGATTATATATTAGAAATATTCTCAATATTTAAATTTAAAGGTTTATATTTATAATTTGTCTCATCATTAATTTTCAGAGCTATTTTTTACTAAATATTTGCTTTTTATAAATAATTAAGGACTTTTATTAAGAAAATTTTAAACTGAATCAAGAAATGAAAGATATTTGACGATCAAATATGATAAAGTTAGACCATAATTAATGCATAAATTATCAAAATTTGAATGGACAAGAAACTGCTAAAATTTACTGAAAACTACCTTAATTTAAGCAAAATATTTTCCTCTTTGTACGTATAAAATTTTGGACAGACAACTACCACAGAATGCTAAATAAGTAGTCTCTAAATAAATTAAATTTATATATCGAATCACAAATTACAATTATTTATAGATGAGATACTGCATAATAACCAAGCAATCAAAAATACTATAAAATATTATCTAATTTATTTTCTTCCTAAACTTACCAATTAAGCAAACAATATCTACATAAATTTAATTTAAACTATCATTAATTTTTATTAATTATCTTGGTTAAATCTACTTACTGTATTTAAATTGAAAATAATGTTTAGTTATATTTATTTTGGGAGGGTTAAATTTTGCTTAAAATGTCATAAACTAATATTTCAAATTATAAATGGACTAGATTTAACTTTACAGTATTTTTTGAAACAAAATTTTTCTTTTCTAGAACAGATAAAATTAATCAAAGTATAAGATAAGGCAAAATTTTCTTATTTTATATGATATATTAAATATGTGATAAATTTCGAATAAATTATAATTAGAGTTAGGAAAAATTCTTATAAAATTATACAAATATTGTATACAATTTTGTCGAAATAATTTGTGATCGATATAACAATAATTATCCACACAATAAACTAAGCCATGTGAATTATAAAATAATTGATCATTTCTGAAACAAAAGATATCTTAAATTATAAATAAAACATTCATTAATTAATAAATTATGCTAATTCTTATCATTTTTGTTATAGAGAACTATCTAGTAAGTGGAGAGAATAAAGGCACCAGACAAATATATATCAAAAGAATTAAAAAATAAAGATTCAACGAAGTTATAGAAGGAAATGTCCTATTATTTTAAGTAGAGTGATTAAATTAAGCAATTATTTTTAGAATCTATTTTTTTTAATATTAGAGGTTTTCGATTTTACTAATATATCTTTTATTATTTTTTATTGGCAAAAATTGCTACGCGTTTAATAAGATTGCTTAAGACTCGTAGTATATGATTAATTTGTACTTATTAAAAGAACAAATATTTATGGTTATTAATTTAAGGTTATTAAAATACTTTTCATTTTGGATTTCATTTCAAATCAATTAATAATACTAAAATATTTTATTTGTAAACTTACTTGAAAAAAGTCAAAATAGTACTTTTTCGTTAAAGAATTTAAAACAGATGGACTTTACTATTGGGTATACCCCTCTATCATTTCATTAGAGCAAAATAAATCGAGTTTAATTTTTAGTAATTTGCTTGGTTAATTTTATTGTCAAAATTGATCTAGATTATAACGGTCCAAAGATGTGAATTGTGAGTAGTGCTTATAGTAAAGTCCGTTTGTTTTTTATTTTGTATCGAAAAAATACCACATTGTCCTTGTTTCATGAAAGTATAATGATACAATTTTTATTGTTATTAACTAATTTAAATTAATTTTTCAAAATCAAGGGTTTTCCTGCAATTATCTATAAATTAATTGCATTTAATTTTGCTTATTCTAATACTTTACTAAACTCAAAAATTGAGATAATATATATTAATTTAATATCATTTTCACTGAAAATCCACTTTACCATTATTTTTAATGCTCGTTCTACAATACATCTTAATCATAAATATCAATATTATAAGAATACATTTAAATTGGAAAAATTATATTTAATTAAAATAATTTTAAATCAAAATATTGGCAGTTAAAGTTGATCAATTTAAAGGATCTTGGACTCATTTTTTTAGAAAACTCAAAATTAAATCTGCGGTGCTATTTTTATAGCATCCCTAACCGAGATAACTTTACTAAATTGAGAGGTAATAATTTATGAATTTGAAGATATTTAATTTAATTAAAGTCATAACGATTAGGGATGCGATAAAAATAGAACCGCAATTTACATTTTGAGTTCTCTATCGAATGTGTCTAAGATCGTTTATATTGATAAACTTTAACTGCCAATATTTTATTTAAAATTTTTTTAATTAAATATAATATAATATTCCCAATTTCAAATGTATTCCTACAATAATACTATTACAGTAATAATAAAATATTTAAATAAATTTAAATTATAAATCTTTTAATTTTAAAACTTAAATTTAAAATTTATATTAATAGTTATTATAAAAAAGAAAAAAAGCTTTTCATAAATTTTTACTAAATGCAATTTTATCATATTAAATGAATATCTAAAATTAAAAAAGTCTTAGTTTTAAAAATATAAATGATTTAAAGGATATAATTTAAATTTGTCTTAATTTGCTATGAAAAATATTTCTATTACTTTTTTTAATGAAATTAGAATATTCACTAATTTATGGTTATCTTAACTCAGAATTTACCACATACTAATTGAAAAAAATGATTGAAAAATTATTATTCTCTAAACTCCATTATTCTTTTTTACTTCTTTTCATTGCATAAAGTAATTCCATTAATTTTAATCTAAAAAATGACTCCTTTTCAACTAATTTTAACAGTAGCTAATATTTTCTATAAAATTATTTTTGTAAATTATTTTACTAATAATAAAAGAAAATAATGGTTATCAAGTTGAAAGTTTATATTAGCTTGAGTAATAATGGGTTTTACAATTAAAACCTTGAAATAGTGAAGAAATATGATTGTTTATTTGAAATATTGAAGAAATTCTCTTAATTGAAATAATTATTTAAAATTAAAACTCTTAATCAGTTTTTGTTTTAATAAATATATATTTTCAATAGATTTTACAATATTAAATTTTGGTAGCTGATACTATATTAATATTATAAGATAGGAGACATCTAGAACAAGCTAACTTTAAAATAATTTAATAGGATGTGCTAGTGATTTTTTATTTGTATGGCATAGTTATGATCTATTTGGATGTGACTAAATTCAAGCAAATTTAATCTGTTTGTAATCTGCCTCTTGAATATGCGCATTTTAGTAACTCAACTATGTTCATTATATTATAATCTAGGATTAGAGAAGGTATTTCAATTATTATCACATTAAATCCTGATACTTTCTTTTAACTATGCTTTACAGTACAAAAATTTGAAAATATGTATCGTACTTTTTTCCGAATGAAATACTTAGGTTACTCTGCATTCGAAATCTAAGATAATTACTATTACAGTTTAAAATCTTATAAGCTGAACCAATTTCGGCTTTAACCTGGGTTATTAAGAATCTGAGTTAATTTACTATCAAATATCATATTGCTATAGTAATCTAGATGATTAAAATATCTAGTGAATAGAAATTTATTTCATTTCTGGCTTCAATTTCATTGAATAAACCTAAAATTCATGAAGTTCTTTCACATATTTGGTCAAATATTCAAAGTATATGGATATCAGTTACAATAAAGATACATGTTGAAGTCATTTTAAACTACATCAGTCTTATCGGAATAATACCAAGGTCAGGATATTTACATAAGGAAATTTAAGCAAGTTTCGCATTTATTTTCCAAGACTCTACTCTCTCTGTGAAATGTATTAATTTGCAAACTCCTTTCAAGGGAGTAAACTTTGTAAGCTTGCTTACTCATTGACATCTATATGTTTGGCCATGTTAGCCACTTTAATAAGCAAATAGTATTCAATACAACTGCTGAGATCTACTAAATTTAACTTGTAAGCATGCATTTTACATAACTTTGAATGGTCGATTCAATTATTAAATCGTATATCTATCGTTTATCAATCTTATGTCTCTCATACTGTTATTTATTTTCTCAAAAGTATTAGACTTTCACTTGTTGAACATAAGTTTTATGATTCTTAATCTTCCACTTTAAAATTGCTTACATGATGTTTTTGCAAGTATAATTTTGATTTAGCAGAGTGAGTGTAAGACTTCATTTAATTAGTGCCCCAATATCTGTTGTCAATCAACCATTTTATACAAATAGTTTTTGCAATATTGTACCTCTTTAAAATGCCTCTTTAATCTAGATTAGATTGAGTGAAATTAATAGAAATTTCTCATTAGAAAAAAAAAATTTTCTCGATTTTTCCTGTTCTTTTTTTTTATCATCCAGTCAATTTGCGTTTAAAATTTTATATTACTCTCTATTTCTTATTTTGAATATAAATTTTGATGACTTTGCTTTAAAAAACTCAAGGCATTTAAGCCCAACCTCCTCTTAACATTAATATCTTATGAACTAAGGATAACCAGAGGTAAATAAACAGTTTTGAAGTATAAGTTACCGCCACGTTTGAATTGAAATTAAAATTCAATTATATGACCTCTCTTAATATGTTATCTATGTTTAGCTAAAGCTTATTCTACAACTTAAGAGATCAAATTTAAAATCTTCATATTTCATACTTCTTATATTTAATTTTAATAGGCGGTAAAGCTAAAAAAGTAAAAAGAATCTATCTAAAAGGCTTTAAGTGTTCACTATACAAAAAGATATATTATTAAAAATGTGAAGAAAAAAATTTTAAAATAATAGCACTGAATCAAATCAAGGTGTTATTTCTAGACTGCTAATTTAGAAATAGTAAATCTTAATAAAAATTTATAAAACTTCAGAGCCAGGAAACTTCTCTAAACTTTTTATCATACACATGTCATAAATCAATTCCTCCTCAACAAATGTTATTAAAAATTTAGTATTATAGAATTTAAGCATCCGTTAATAGTAACTGTTTAAGAAACAAATTTGGGATTTAATTTTAAGGAAATGTTTATTGTGCAGGAATATATGGATAGGATAACTTAATCTCAACAGCAATTTTTGGAGAATATGATTATAAAAATTTTGCTATTTTAATTACATTCAATAAAACTGAGACAGGAATTTTTTAGAAATAAGGAGACATATTTTATTCGGCTTAAAATGGATTTTAGATAAATTTCTATAGCTTTTACTTTGATGGAGTAGGAAAAGGAGTAAGAAAAAATAAAGGAAAATAGATTACTAATCATAATTAATCCAAGCTATTATGATTAAAATAAAAATATACTAATAATTTAATTAGTTGTTGTTCAGTTGTGAAAGAGTATTATATTAAGGTTATATTTCGGTATATATTTTACCTCTTAATTTTAGTCCATCGTAATCATCAAAGGGAAAAATTTTAGATTTTATTTCTTCAACTCATCTTGAAACAAGATTGTTAGTGATTTCATTTTAAATAAGTGCTTCTAATAAATTTAATAGCATTAATTTTTTATGAATACTGATATCATTTGGTATTTAAAATTAAATTTAGAATCCTCTATATTTAAATTTATTAGCACTTTAATAGTAATAATTGAAAGTATATTAAATCTTCTAATTAATATTTACGTAGATTACTTTTTATCTAAATGAAATAGTTAAAATCTTTTTGGTTTTTGTCTTTAATTACTATTGAAAAATGAAAATTAATTTTAACTAAATAATATTAAAAAATCTTATTAATTTAAAATATTTATTTGGTAAAGGCGAGTATTTTTGTTGTCTTAATTAAATTTTGCCAAAATTTAACATATTTTGTATATTAATTTTTATATTTAAAACATTTGGTCCATTCTCTGATTCATTATTTTAAAATAACTTAATCAAAATTTATTAAATTTATTGAGTAATTTGACTAAGTTTTAGCAGGTACGATATAAGGTGGATAATATGGAGGTTAAATATTTTATAGAAATACTCAAGGGATCTCTATTGATTTACCAGAACCCTATTATTTTTCTATGGGTGCGCCGAGTTTAGTACAAATGCACACAGTTTCAGCACAAATAATAATAAAAAATGATCTTAATATTAAAACGGTTCAGAATATGACTACTTAGATGTTAAAAACAGACTTATATTTAAGTATACCTTTGTTTTAGAATAGTTTAAATATTACACAGGTAATCAGTTTAACAAATAGAACGATAAATATGCCTAAATTTAAAAGTAACTATGAGTACTATTTAGGCGACATAAGTTTGGAGATATAATTCCCGATTTGTGAGTATGACTAGAATTGCACAGATTCAGTTTTTACTTATAATGCCTTAACATTAGAAAATAAAAGCTTACCAGTGAAAACATTTAAATTCGTTCCTGACTTAAGAAAGTTATTTATTCAATCTCTAAATTAAAGTGATGTTGGTACTTTCGATTTAATGTACAAATGTAATTTATAAGACGGTTTCTCCAGTATCATTAAATTCAAATTGCTTTTAAAATTATATTTTTAAAACTTATTATATTAAGATGGTTTGCTTAAATTTACCATTTCAATGGTAGAATTTACCGAGAAGGATACTATTTTTTATGTTATAATTTTCTATTAATAGCAAAATATATAATTTCAAAGTTACTAGATCAAATTACATTAAAAGTAAATTAAGCAAATTTTCTTTTATTAGTATAAATTCTAAATAATAAAAAGATCATCTGCTAATTTTTATAATCTAGTGTTAATTTTGAATAAAATCATACAATATTTAAAGCTTTTAAGTAAATGTTAAATGGGATGGTAGAGATCTAGATCCTAATCGAAACATAAGTAAATACTCTTATAATTATGCACCCTTATTTTATGAGGGGGGGGGAAGTTTCCTGCCCCCAACATTAAATTATATGTTTTTTGCAATAATTTTAATAGAAACAAATAAATTTCAATTTCAATTACCATAACCATGTACTATACAACATTTATTATAATATAATTTTCAAGGTAAATAATTATTCTTTATCAAATTATATATCATTAACAAGGCTAAAATAAGTGTTTTTTATTAATAATTAATGTGATTTTCATTAAAATGTAAATTCATTATCAAGATAGAAATGATATTTGAAGCTAAATTTAAAAAAACTACATCATAATTGATGATAAAAATTCTTTGAAAATTATAAAAATTACATATTTTTATGTATGGGGCAGGAAACTACCTTTTTGGGGGCAGGAAATTTCCCCCCCCCCTTTTATGAGAAACCCAGAGATATTGTAATAATATCTGGTAGACCTGCATCTCTCACACTGACTGATTATTATGATCCAAATCCATTTGATTTAGTCACTATAAAATTTGAAACTCCTGAAAGATGCAAGCAATATTTCAGATTGAAAAATAAAAGTATTATAGTAAACTTTGCCTATTAATATTTTACTAATAAATTAAAATCCAAGATTGAAAGAATTTTTTTTCTTTTATAAATTTATATAATAAAATATCTAGAATTTAAAAATAATGATGTAAACACAAATTTAAAGTAAATAAAGTCTATAATAGGTTCTTTTGAATTTAGATTAAATTATTACAAAATAACCTAAATTTAATATTAATTAAGTTTTACCTTTATTTTAATAAAAATTAATTTTAAAACTCTATCAATAGTTGTTTTTAATATTTCTACAATATATTAACATCCTACTTAAAATATCTACTAATATTACTATTTCTGCACTAAAATTATAAGATTAATTTTAAATCTTTTATATAAATTATTCTTTTGGTTTATTTGATGCAAGTTTCCTAGAGCTAGGTGATTAATTCTTGATTGTAACTCTTAGAGATAACAATCCTATAAATCCAAAAGAAACAAAATATTTAATAAAGGCCACATTCATTCAAAATAATAACTTTGAAATGGAAAATCCTAATGTCAATAATGTCAGTTTAAATAATTCAACTCAGTCAATCTATGCTTTTGCTAACTACAAATAAATAAGTATAAATAAGGTCACACCAACTGGATTAATTGTATTAAAATTTGAGAAGAATTTTAATATTTCAAATTTGACTTATGCACAAGAACTTATTAAGAAGTCTATCAAATTAGACTTCTTAGATTAGAACATACAATTTAAATGGGAAATTGTTAATATGTAATAAAATCAAATCTCAATACAAGTTTATTTTAGCAATCCACTAATGATATCTTCATCATAGGATAAGACATAGATGAATGTGATATTAATTGATCCTAACGTGTTCATAAATCTTAAAACTAATCAATCTCTGGTTTTAGAATATAAAATGCCTCCTTAGATTAATCTTCAAGACAACGATTATTTCCTTTTAATGTCAAAATTCTTTAACACAACACTATCTTCTCTAATGGTAACGAGAGTAACAACACAAATAGCGATTTCTCAATCATTGTAAACAATAAAGCAAAAAAATAGCTTTGAGCTAAGTATTTATGAAAATATATAATAGGCTTTCATCTTTTACTTATTTATAATTTATGATTATTAACTATTTTAGGGGAGTGTATATTTGAATTGCATTAAAGCATTAATTTAATATATTAAGATTAAATTTAAACTGAATAAATTCAATATAAAAAAATTATTAATATTTTTAATTTTACAAATAAAAATAAATGATTTCCCCTAATAAATAATAATAGAAATAAAATAGTAATGATTAAACACATAAAATGATCTATCATTTTTAGATTTTGAATGTGGGGACTTATAAATAGTCAACAGATAATATCCCATACAACTCTGCTTAACATTGTTATTCCCTCAAATTTATATTACTTCTATCAACTTGTAGTAGGAACTTTGAAATTTGATTTTTTATTTTCAGATTAACTAATTAGAGATACTTTTAATTTAGAAGAATCATATTAGCCTTACTCTGAAGATTTCAATAATTTTGGATACAGTTCAAGTCAAGCAATTTAAAATATTGGATTTAACATATATCTATTGATTATATCACCTGCAATTATATGTTTCATTCTTGCTTTGTCACTATTTTCGAAAGTAATCAGGAAGTAAGTTACATAATTATTAATTATCATTTAGGTTTTAAAAGCCAGCTAAGTATTTAAGCAGATTGATGATCTTTAAGTTTCCGCTTAGACTATTGATAGAATCTTATGTTAATATATTGTTGAGTGCATGTATTAATTTTCACTTCTTACGATTTGGAAATAACTCAGGGGAAATCTTTTCATCATTTCTATCTTTTATATTATTGGTAAGGAATTCTCAAATTATATTGTATTTTATAGACTTTATCAGTACTTTTTCCTTTCATTTCGGGTGTATATCTTTACAAAACAGCAAATTCAAAGTTGATAAAGGATAGCTCAATATCTTGTTTTTACTAAGATTTAAAAACTAATAAGAAATCATCATTGATGTTTTACTCTATATATTTCTTAAGGAGAGCTATTCTAGTGCTAAATATGCTATACTTATCAAATTATCCCTATATGCAGATTTCACTTTTCAAACTCTAAGCTTACGTCTAATTAATTTACTTGATTCTTGAATAACCTTTTGATAGCTAAAAACACAATTTAATTGAAATTATGAATGAAACATTAGTAACAATATATTCAGAGTGCATGATATGTTTCACAGACTTTTTGTAAGATCCTGAGTTAAAGTAGAATATTCACTAATATTGTAGGAATAAATTCGATTTGGGAAAATAAAATAAATTAAATTCATGACAGTTAATTTTGTTTAAACCTAGACAATATGGTACTAGTTTTATAGAAAATTTAATATTAGCTGGACTTTACTATTGCCGGTACCCCTTTATCGCAACCCCTGAAGTGAGATAAATCGACTTGAATTAAGGTAACAAAATCAAATAAACCAATCATCAAATTAAAAGTCGATTTATCTCACTTAAGAGATGCGATAGAGGGGTACCGGCAATAGTAAAGTCCAGCTAATATTAATTTTTTTATAAAACTAGTACCATATTGTCTAGGTTTCAACAAAGTTAACTGTCACAAATTTAGTTTATTATTATTGCAGACATGAATTGTTTCAGAATTTTAACTTCAAACTATGACTACAGCAGCACTATAATAGTGGCAGGTAAGTTTTTTAACAAAATTGTGGGAAATTAAAAATAATTATTGTAATTTAGGAGATACTTATGAATTACCTAATGGATATGAGTATGGATCAAATGAAGCAAGATCACTTTTTAAAAAAAAAATTCCTAAAAAAGTTTAAAATTAAAAGCAAAATAAGCATGTATGAATTTCAAACTAATATAGTTAACGTATGCCATTTTTGATATATGTAATAAAACAAATAAAAAGAATTTTTAATATTCAAATCTAATATTTTAGTAGCAGTAGTAGTAAAATGCAAAAAGGAGGGAATTAATAAAATAGAGATGCAAATTTAATACAGATCTCTACTATATATTAATCAGTCTTATATATAATGTGCAATTTTAATAAGGAAAAAAACATGTATTTGTTAGTTTGAATTTCCCTTTGGTATGTCTACAGAATTACCGGGCTCACTGATAATTTTTACCCACGCTATCAGTGAATCGGTGTTGTTATAGCTTACAGATTAAGTACAATTAGAAATTGCGAATAGCTATTTGTCATCCACAATGGAGTAGAAGTTGTTGAAAAGTTCATCATGAGCAAGTGTTTTTTGAGAGAATTCTCTTTGTCTTTTTGCATTGAGTTCTGAGTCTTCTGAGATATTGGTGTCAACGGTACCACCCTTTTTCTACGTGTGCGAGTAGGGGTGGTCTCTTCTTGGGGGGCATGTCCCTTGCACTCTCTACTTTGTCGGTCACTACACTGGTTACTGCTCCATAGTTTTGTCAGCACATAATATATAAGACTTCTAATATTTAATTAATTAAATATTAATTAATTTTCCCAAATCGAATGCATTTCTACAATAATAAATATATTTATTAGAAAAAGTGAGTGAAATGCAAAAAATCTAATACTATGTAATTTCATTTCATATTTAATCATTTTTATTTTAAAGATAATTTGATTGATTATATATGTTTATTAGATACTATCAAAAAATAAACATTGCTTTAATCTTTGATATATTCTTGATTCTATCTTAAAATAATTTTAGAGAGACTAAGGCATTTAAATCTCTAAAAAAATTAAAATGATTATTTATTATTAAAACTTGTATTTTTAAATTTTTATGATGATTGGATGGGCTATGTTACTCCTTATTTCAACAATAACTTTGATAAACATAATAATTATAGTAATAGAGCTAATTGCTTCTGTTAGAACTATATATAAGGAGAAATATCTCTCAATAAATAATCTAAAAATACTACTGAAAAGATTATTCTGCATTAAAAAAACAGCAAAAATTAAGAATGAAAAATCATTAAATTAAACAGAGCAATTTTTCATAAATACAAATCAAATTTCTATTAGTTCTGGAATTGAAAATTTTAAATAAGGGAAAAATTAAAATTTACAAAATAAATCAGTTTCAATTCTTGAATATGAACTTGCAAAGTTAACGATAAAATTCTAAGGGAGAGAGCAATACCTAGATCTATGATATTTTATCATATTATTATCGCTTCATAAGTCCAATAAATTATTTATAGGTTATTTTAAGAGACAATTTGCTTGATTTCAAAGTCAAATCATTTTTATTTTTACTCATTGATGTCGATATGGTAAGAATTATTATAGCTTTTATCATTATATTCTTCAATAATTTTTGTTTATTCCACAAAAACTTTATCATCATATTTATTATTAAGACTACTCTAAGTAAATGAATACTCTAATTCCTTTAAAAATCAATCTAAACTCATTTAGAATAATATACTCGATTTGTTAAATGAGTTTATATTGATTTATAAATGAATTGG
Organism: Oxytricha trifallax; assembly: GCA_000711775.1. Lineage (NCBI taxonomy): Eukaryota > Ciliophora > Spirotrichea > Sporadotrichida > Oxytrichidae > Oxytricha > Oxytricha trifallax. The sequence continues at coordinate 67,717 of ARYC01002194.1, forward strand.
GTATTCATTTACTTAGAATTGTCTTCATAATTAACATGATAAAAAATGTTTTTCTGTAAAAAATAAAAATTCTTTGAAAATATAATGATAAAAGCTAAATAATTCTAATTTTATAGGCATCAGTGAATAAAAATATTTAATTTTTGACTTTGATATCATGCTAATTGACCCTATTCATGGTTTCTAAGACTTATGAAGTGATATTATAATGCTATAAATCATAGATTCAGGAATTGCCCCCCCCTATAAATTTTAACCTACTATAGATAAAAACAATTCAAAATAAGCTTTTGAGAAATAAACCACTGAGAATTAAATAAAAGTTACTTCGAGATATTATGAAAGCTAACAATAATTAAAAGAAATTACTGATGATGAAACATGAATATTAATAAATAAACAAAAGATATACTGATCAAGCAGTTAATTAGTAAAAAATATTTGGAAGTTTGAGATTATATTATTAGTAATATCTTTTTTGATTATGATAAGTCAAATAATTATAAATAAACTATAAAATTATTCTTGAAATGACTATGAAACAACAACTTTATAATTTAAACATATCTATTTATAATAATCTCTTAATTTATTACTATTTTTAAATAAAATTTCCTTTACTATAATTCAATTCAAATATTTTAAGCATTTGATAAATTTGAATAACAAACAAGAAGGGTTTAAAATGAATAATACTAGCTAAAATATCTGGAATAATTATAAAAAAAATATTAAGAAATTGTTCATTTGTTTATATGTATGCCAAAAATTCCCAAAAAATATACTCTTAAAAAAAATTAATAAAACAATTAGTCCAATATTAAAAGATAATTAATTAAACTTATGCAAAATCATTTAACTAAATAAAATATAATAGGTTTAATAAAATATGTTGATTATTATTTATAATTAGATTGTATCATTTTAGCTTTTTAAGCGAGAAATTTATAAGAAAAATTACAGGGAATTCTAATAAATAATAAATTTGTTAAATCTTGCAAATTTTAATTAACATTGAAAAATGTACTAGGACTTTAGTAATAAAAATTGAATGGGATTTGTTTTTTATTTTTTATTAAGCTGTTAAATGTTTTAAATCAGACAATATATTTTTAAAATTTGGTTTTAATTGAGTTTATTTTTATAATCATTAAAAAATAAGAAATTCTCTAAAATGAGCATTGAATATGATTGTCATTTATTTCATTATGAAAAGTTCCTTCTATATTTTTAAATAAAATCAAATTAAGATTAAATAAATTTTATTTGATTTAATACCCTATATTTTGGTTACTAAAAAAATACCAAATAATTAATATAAAAAAAAAATTTTCTGTTGCATTTTAAATATTGAAATTGAATATATATGCTTCAAGTATTTAATAAATTATTTGGTTAGAAATTAGATAGGTATTTTTAATTATTTTAAAAAGTTTAATTGTATTATCGAGCAATAACTATAAAATGTAATTTCTTATTAATTTTATTATAACTAAAAATTTCTATAATAAAAATAATAATAATAATATTATACTTATTTATTGATTTAATTAAAAATATTTTTAAATTTTACATGCAATTAGCCATTTTATAAAAATTAAATTTAAAACCATATTTTAGAATTGTCTTATCTAATGTGTTGATACTTATTTCAAAGGATTAATTATAAAACATAATTGAAATTTTGATATCTCAATATTTGAATTATAAAATGAATCATAATATCTATTTTTATTAATTTAAAAAATAAGATTAATATCAAATTATATTGATAATTAATTAAAAAAGTAAATTAATTATAAATAAAGTCTTTTATTTTTATTATTATTGTAGATATACAATTGTATTTGGAAAAATAATTAAGATTAAGTATATAATATTTCAAATTTGTGGCAGTTAAAGCTGGTCAATTTAAAAGATCTTGGGCTCATTCGATAGAGAATTTCACAAAATCAGCTGGACTTTACTGTTAGTGGTACTATTTTACCTCATCACTGAAGGGAGTTAACTCAACTTTAATTAAACGCATCTAAATTCAATAAATTATCCTTTCACATAAAAGTTGAGTTAACTCCCTTCAGTGATGAGGTAAAATAGTACCACTAACAGTAAAGTCCAGCTGATTTTGAATTCTCTATCGAATGAGCCCAAGATCTTTTAAATTGACCAGCTTTAACTGCCACAAATTTGAAATATTATATACTTAATCTTAATTATTTTTCCAAATACAATTGTATTTATAAAATATTATTATTTAATGCTGCATAAAAAATATTGAGGTTTAAGCCAACCAGATAGATATAATCAAATAGTTTCATGCTTTGACTTTTGGGCATCAAAATTAATCTTAATTCAAGGGCAAGGGTTAATGGGAACCATATACTGGATAGATTATATTCAAAATTGTTATTTTAAATTTAATTGTATATATTTTTTTGTTGATTGACAACTTCCATAAAGTCTTCTGCATTTAGCCATCAATTAAAAAAATTCTTTTATTTCATAATTAAATGCTTCAATATTTTTTAACTGAATAAAAATGATTAAAAAGCTAATAAAATAATAAATATTGGGTTATTTTTTTAAAAGGTTTATGTAATACTTTTGTAAAAATATAAAGATTTATTTATATTTAATATCGTTTTAGCCACTTAAAAACAAAAACTCAATAATTTTATAATTTAATTAAGTTACATTATATTAAATTTATTTAAAAATATTTAATTATACAATTTAAGACAAGATATCTATGTTAAATTGTTAGTGAGATAGATTAAAATGAAAGGAATTAAATTAATAGTGGGAGAATCAACAATTATATAATTATGATATCTAGATTATGAGACTCTTATCATCAATTAATAGGATAAGTTATAAACAACAATTAGGATTAAGTTTAAAAATAACACTTATAAAATTATATAAATACCAAAAATTCAATTAATATTGATCATGAATTTTTGAAATTAAAAATTTAATCAAATAAACCACTTAACGAAATTAAATTATATTATCGCATATTAAATTTAAGATGGATTAAATAACAGCTTTGCTTGAGATAAACCTCTGAATGGCTACCGCTACTCCCAGATAATAAACATAAGTAAGTATTATATTTAAGATTTTTAAAGTTCAAATTTTCTTAAATCACTATTACGATTTCAATTATCCAACAGTTTTCTAATATTCACTCATAAATTTAGAATTATGTGATTCAAAATGCGCTACCCTAACAACAACATAAACTGAATAAAATATGATTACTAAACTATACCTAAAATATCTAATAATTTTATATACCAAAACAACACTGCGCTCAATTACATTTAATTTGGAAAATTTAAATTAAATAAAATAGAATGATTGCAAATAACAAACCAAACGCTATATATTTTTCACATTATACTTTTAAGCTTGTATATATTTCATTTTTTAGACTTTAAGATAATTTTAATTTGTTTTATATATTTAAAGGCAGTTATTCTGAATTTTAATTTATCATTTTTACTAATTGTTTTCTATTTTATCAATAATAAAGATGCTAAATCACCAAACTATTCTGATATATCTCTTAATGTTTACATATACCTAGTAAGTTGAGAATTATATGCTAATTAATTCAATTCTATCAATGCTTTCATTATGAAATTTTAATAAGAAAATAGATATAAAATTTTATAGTGAAAAGACCGAGTGTTTTTCATCATCGATGAATGTAGTAGGATGTGGAGCAGATCCAATAAATTGTATAAGTATTTACAATAATAATTATGCAAATACAAATTTGGCTGTAGTTTTTCCTTTAACTTATTCTTATGGCTACGTTGGTGTAGGTGCATCATAATCTTAGACCGTAGTTGATCTAGATGGTATATCAGAATATAAAGCAGGTTTGATTGTTTTGAGATATGATGATTACATGAACATTGAGTGGGCATATCAAATTAAAAACTATGTTGTAGAAGGATTCCTAAATACTCTAGGTGGTACTAATCTCAGTGACAAATAGGACTATTTATCAATTATTGAATAATTACATAACTGGTTTTTGATTTTAGACCTATAAACTGGCTAATTGTTATATCAGTGGTAGGTGAATGAATATACAGTAAACATTTTTCATTTAAAAATCTCTTAATTAAACAAAGCATATGTATACTATTCTGAGTACTACTTTACAAATTATTACTATAACAAGAATAGATAGAGCTAGAATATAATGGAGAATAAGATAATTTATTTCGATATTATTTAATATTGATGTGTTATAATGTCCATAATTATACTTTTAGACATAATCTTTCAAAAAATTAAATTGAATCATATTCAAACTTAAATATTCCCGATATAGAGTTCTTCAACTCTTCATCAAAGGGGTGGGATAAAAAGAAAAAAAAGCTTTTTAAAAAGTCTAAATTTTTATACTATAAGAATTTTTGAACCCTCGAGCAGATAATAGACTTTTCATTTCTTTATTTGACATGATCAAAAAGAATACTGTTTTTAATCATTCTAAATCATATAGGAATCAGAATGTTGTTCTTTAATATCTTTAAAGTAATTCATGAACTAACTCAAGTTCAGGAACCACTTCAAGGTCCCCTAGCAAATATTTTAAGACTTGAATTAATTCTTTCTAAATTTATTGCTACCTTAATCTCTGGAAATAATAACTTATCAATTAGTCTGCTTTTAACAGCAACAAAGATAAAGTTTTTAGTGTGCATGAAAGCATGTGGTTAAACACCAACCAATTATAAAATTTATATATTTAAGCATGATGTTTTAAATTGTCTAGGTATCCCTATCTTTTTTTCCTTTTAATCTCAACTAGCGCCTTTGTTAACTTCTTTGTAATACTAAATTCACTGTTATCTATGCTATGTTATTTATCTGACTTATGGATTTCTTTAAAAAGCATCTTGCATTATTAAGAAATAAACCCCCTATTTTCGTTAATTAATTTGTTATACTTATTTATATAGGATATTCTGGGGATTCTTAGTCAGTCTTTAGAGTTCAATGTCGATGTAGGATCAAATTTGACCTCTTTTTTCAGATCTAGCACTTCTACATTCTTGGTATTTTGATAATTCTTACTTTTCATCTTTTGAATCAAATTCTTTCATGAAAAATCTCGTTCATATGACGCTACCAAACTTTAAATCAATTTTAATAAAACTTATTTCAATATTGATTACTTATTATTTAAAAATATTCTTAAAGATGCTTTTCTTATTTTGTAATTATTCTTTAACTGCTTTCAATAACTAGACAATTGATAGCAAATACTATTCATTAAAAATGCTATTTTAATTGATAAACATTTTATTTATTCTTTTAAAAAAAATAAATACATGATTAATTACTTAATTATGCCTTACAGATAAAATGAAATTAATAAAATTAATTTAAACAATAATTTATTCTTTTAAATTATAATATTAATTAATTCTATAATTAAATATTTATTAATGATATTCTTGTTTCGGTATAATGGACCTGACAAAAGGAACATTGATAAATAGTTTATTGATTTTAATATAATTTGTAAATGATTGAATTATAAATATACTTATTTATGATATTTTAAAGTAATCAAAGTTATTTAATTATTTTGGTTTATTTTATATTTTATCAATAATAAAACAACTATTATGCTAAGATTAACTATTTACAGGAATTTTCTCTTCATAAATATTAGGAAATCATATATATCTCTTTGGAGGTATACAAACTGTTTCTAAATTCTTATTGCTAAAGATATCACAAACTGATAGTATTGATAATTTTTAAATAATTGATTAAAAAATAAAATAAATATTTTTTGAAAATTATTTATCTAAAATTTTGGTAAAAATTACAATTATATCAATCGACTTTATGAAATAATTAAATTTTTAGAAATAAAAATGATTGTTAGGAAGTAAATTTAATTGTAAAATTTTCCTCTTACAATTTAATTAAATTATTGAATCTGATTATTAAATTAAGTAAATATTTTATTAATAAAGTAATTATAATAAGTATCCATATTGTTGTCTATGGGGACTTCTGATAATATATTTCCACTTTATAATTGACCTGCCTTTAATTTAAAAATAGATTCAAAACCCCAAAACCCCTTAATGAGGTTTATAAGTACTTTTAGTTGTAGGGTATTTGTTAGGGGTTGTGGTTTTCAATTAAATGCGAGAAAAAAAAAGTTTTTGGGGGGCTTTTTATGATGAAGAGTATACAGTTAAGTGTCAAAACTGATATATTGATGTTATGCATAAAGTGAATAAGTCAAGCTAGTACTAAGCTATGCACTGCATAAAAAGCTAAGACCATATATTTTTTCTCCCATTGCTAAATAGTTTTATAAATAAAGCAATAATAGTTATAATCTAAGCCTAAGAGGAAGTCAAAGTTCCTATAGAAGAATATTGACTATCTTATCAAAGAAAAAACTTTGAAGTATTAGGGTCACTTATCTCTCGACCTACTATGTTTCACCGCCAGTTCCTTGAGTTGATGATATCTGCTTAGTCTGTTGCAAACATTTATAAACGAAATGGTATCTCTTACAAAGGTGTTAATCGTTCAAGAGAGTATTTGATTTCACTCTGCCATTTTACAACAATAACCTAAATTATATTTATAATTAAATGCAGTGAGCGTAATAGAATAATATAAAGTATTATTATTATTTATCAAATTTAAATATAGCGAAAAAAAGACAACAAAATGATACCAGAATTGTGTAAATGTAAGAAAAAAAATTAAAAACTTTTTTTTGAAAAAAAATCCTCATTCAGTCGTTTAAGAATTTAGGTGCTAAATGTTCCAAATTCTAGAGCTTAATATTCAGGAATTCCACATTAACTAGTCATAATTAGAGAAAAAAATAGGGTAGAAAAATTTCATATAAAATTCTAATGGGATCTTTAATAATTAATGCGATGATTTTTTATTATAAAATATATGTTATCCATCCTCGCTCTATAAAGATAAAGTAGTATATTAATATTTTAGAGCAGGTGATAGAGAAGTACCCTGAATAAGAGATTTTACTATTTGTAGATAATCTTTCTGTTCATAAGACAAAAGAAACAAGGAAGATTTATGAACAGCTTAGAAAAACGCCAGTGTTTAACATACCTTACAGTCAACAGTTTTAAGAAAAATAATCTTACCGGGGTATATTAAAAGGTCATTACAAGAAACTACTGCTATAGCACTTGCTGCATGACCTACTTATCGAAACAGTAGTCTTTATTAAAAGTTCAGCGAAGAGAGTAGATAATTAGTTGTCTTAAAAGTGTGTTAAGGAAGGGAGAGTGAATGTATATAAATAAGTTTTGTAGTTAAGTTAATGAATATGTAAGTCACATTTAAAATTCTTTAGAGGGAGATGACTTTTCTTTCTTTACTTCCTCTTGTTGCTTCCCACCTCTTATGTTTCTTCTTTTGCTATCAACTCCAGAATCTATGTTCATTAACTCTGCGTACTGAATATCTGAATAAATCGTAAAGTTATTATTATTCAATAATTTATGTATATGATAAATCTGATATTCCTATATTTTGTCTCTTCAAACATTTGGTATAATCTGCCTCTCCTTACACTTTTTTAGTATATTAGAATTGAAATTAAATTTTAAGTTATTTTTTTCCCATTAATTTTTCCCCCTTTAAAATTTTTATTTAAACTAAAGTTAAGTTTATATGAACCTTGAAAGAGCAAAGAAATAGTTTTTTTTAAAAATAAAATTAATTGACCTATAATATTAAGTGGATATACATAAAGCAATATATATTTAAAATTATAAAAGTTAATCAATTGAATTTTAGTTAAAATTCTTCGATCTCTAAGTTGGATCTTATTAATTACATTAAAGAAATACGAGATAATTGGGAAGCTTGTGCACATGATGGCTTGGGGGCCGATGTGCATATCAACATCAATGCAGACAAATAGATTAGAGACTTAGTTCCTGATAGTGAATATATTTGAATTATCCTTTTGGATTGATTTCGCATCTCCAAATTTATTTTAATGTAAAACAATAAACAACTAAATAATTACATATAAAATTCCATATTTAAATATCTTTAATTAAAATAAGTATGTGTTCTAATTGAGATACCCCTTATCATACATACCATCCACTCATAAAAATGAAACACTGCTTATATAAATTTCTTATACAAATTGCATATACAATGCATATCTTGAAAGGGCACATAGATTAATACAAATATTTTAATATTCAAAATCAAACATACATAATCTTTATTAATCAATTTATTCCTTTAAACATTCATAAAGCTAATTGTATGTTTTTAAATTATATTTATTCGAAATCATTGTAGTATTTTTATTAAATATAATAAATGAAATTATTCCTTTAGTTAACTATAATTATATATATCATTTCATTTTTTATAAATAAAAAAATAATGATAAATTAAATTTTATTTTATTTTAAAATGGCCTTTCAAATATTTTTAACTAATTCAACGCTACATTTAAATAAAATGAGAAGATTATTCTTTAAAAAAATTACATCAAAAAGTTTTATTTCCAATTTTAGTTTCATTTTTATTCTAATTAATTTAAGTGGAATACATTTGCCTTTTAAACTTTTAGCCATGGGTAATATTCATTTTCAAGAATTTCATAAATTGATAAAAATCTGAGATTCCATTATATTCAAACTAAAACGGTAACCTAATATTTTGATTCCTCATAATATAATAATAATAAATCCAAAATTATATTGATTAAAGAGTTTAATGGGGATTTAACATAAAGCTCATTTTAAATTGAGTAAGAATGGATTTTAACATTTTAGACTGAAGAAATTAATGGAGCGGGAATATATGCTAATGAGAATCAAATATCGTGTGCATATTTCTCTTAATATGATATTGATAATAAATTTTTTGCATTGGTAGTAACATTTAATAAATCAGACTAAGGGACATTTCAAAGATAAGGTGATATATTTTATTCAGCTTAAAACGGATTTGAGATAAGTTTTTTTCAATTTTGTTTTTAAAGATATTGGTAAAGGAGTATTCATTAAAAACTATAGAAAATAAAAATGACTTAAAACTATAGAAAATAAAAATGACTTAAAATTTATTATAATTATATCCTTTGCTTGTTTTTTTAAATTTCATATTTCTTTCATTTGTATCCATATTATACATATTTAGGCTTTAAGAATTTTTGAAGACTCTCTTTCTTAGGTAATGCTTTCCTTTACTATTTTATTTTCTGCAGTGCCAGATTTTTCTATAAAGTTAGAGCCTAAGCTTACTAGATATTTAAATGATGCTTCTGAAGTTCCTAGAGCCACATGCCACTGATTTTAATACCTTGCTTCTTCTTTTTCTTTAGGAGAGATGCTTTTGCGTTTTTTGTGAGTTTCTTAAATTATTTCATTTTAGTACTAAGGTTTTAGAGTTCCAATATAAGGAAGCCAACGAAGAAGTTTCTCTCTGGCAACTTATTAGAGAGTTGCAGCTTTGATGGAAGGTAGAGAGCAAAATCTGGATCACTCATAGCATTGTCAAAAAGATTTGTATATTAATGTCAATATTAAATGTTTTATACCTTTGTACATCCTATTATATGGGCTAGTAAATTAATTAATATCTCATACATCTAAATTCTGTTTTTCTATCTTGCAAGCTTACTACCATTAATTCTTGGACACAAAATTCAATTTTTCCTATTAAATGCTAAATATGGAAACCTTTCTTTGCTTCTTATTTTTTAAATTATTTTATTTAAACTATTCAAATGCCGATTCATTTTTAAATAATATATTGCAGGAATAAATTTGATTTGGGAAAATAAATTAAAATTAAATGAATTAAATATTAAATTCATGGCAGTTATCAAATCCAAAGTGACTCAAAATTCAAATCTGAGTCGATTCTATGGTAGATCCCGCAATTTTAGCTGGACTGTAATATTACCAATATTCCTGAATAAGCCAAGGAAGTGAGATATTTTGATTTTGAGCTAACTCCCAAAATAGTAAAAGTGGTTTTTCTTACATGGGCGATGAGATAAATTTATTATAGCAATAGCAACCACCGTCTCATTTTTAATGCGCTATCATGAGAGTATAATATTGTCAGGGTTTGAAGACATTTTCGAAAAACATAACTGAAGGTAATTAATAATTGATTTATTTTAATTCATTTTCCCAAATCGAATGTATTCCTACAATATTGAAATAATTAATTCTCTAAATTAATTTAATCCAAAATTTTAACTCTATAAAATAAATTTTAATCACTTAACTTACAACATACATGCCAATCTTCATTAATTTCTTATAAATAATTAGAAAATGCTAAATAATTTGATTCAATTAATTTTTTATAGAAATTTATGACACAATTGTCATTTGATTAGCAGAATTCAAATTTGAGTATCAATTACCCTTAACCTTTAATAATTTTATCTGATGTTTAAGTTAGGGATTAGCTGGATCAATAAGATACGGAATCACTTAATAGTAATTGTACTATGATTCATTTCAAGGGATTGCTATTGATTTACCAGAACCATATTATTTCTCAATGGGAGCTCCAAAGCTAATAGAAATATACAATGATCCAAACCTCGGATATATAGACTCAGATGTAGTTATTATACCTTAGAATAATGACATAAAGTATTTTTTCACACAAGTAAATGATCGGTATGTTATTCCTATGCTCTAAAATGGCATTAATGTAAAATAACCAATTGAATTAACAAATAGAGCTATACATATACCGGACTCTAATAAAACTTATAAATACCTAATAGGTGATACATCATTATAGATACAATTTCCAAATTGTGAATTAGAAAAAAAAGAATTGTTCAATATAAATGAAATTAGTAGTCTATTGGTTATTTAATTATATTTATTAGATATTATGACATAAATTTTAATTGTGGATTTATCTATTTTAAACAATTATATCAATATTAAATAAGTGGTATTTGTATTATTTTCGAAAGAATAAAAAAAAGTGGTCATTACTAAATACAATACTGTTTTATAAAATATATGGATTAAAATATATTCATATTAATTATAGATGATCCATTTAAATTTTAAGTCCATATTAATATTTATTTATCGACTTAAATAGAGATATTATAAGTTTTGGATTTTATCGCTGCAAATTTTATTATTATTTAAATTTATTTTAGTTAATGTTCAAATTTGAAAATATCCTTACCAAAATATTAACCTCGTGCAAATTATAAAAATATAATATAAATTAATAAAGGTTTATGGAGCCAAATTTGCTTATCTTAATATTTATAGGAATTTGGGTGTTTTTTATAAAAAATTCATTGATATTGACTGCATTTTATTTTTCAAGTAACTGAACTAGCTTTCCATTTAATTCCTTAATTTTAATATTAAAATATCAAATATATTTTCTTGCTTTTTTCTTAAAATATCTCCAGCATATTTTTGTAATTATTATAATATTACTAATAATTGAAGTGGCAATTATCATTTTTAAATAGTCATCATTTTGAAAATTATACTAAATACAATCAGGAATGCGTAGATACAGTTTTTAATTATAATGTGCTAACTTCTGATTTGAAAAGTCTTCCAAGTGCTTTTAAATTTGCTCCATCTTCTAGAAAACTATATGTTTCATCTCTTGATTTATATGATGCTGGTTTATATGATTTAATATTTAAGTGCAATGTCTAAGATGGATTTTCTAATACTGCAAAATAGAAATTTATATATAATGATAATTGATTAATAAATTTATTTTATGGATATATCGTCAAGAGATTTTAAATAATAATTTCTAAATAAGATTAGTTAATATATTCTATAATATATACTTCTCTAAAATCATATTCTATTTTTACCAAATTAAATTAATATTTCGCAATCTTTGATTTATATAAAATATTATAAATTCTAAAAATAATTGCTTTTAAAAACCTTATATTTGTAAATTTTTATTTAATTATTTAATATTCAATTATAGTACTATTATTTGTAAATTCATTTGTTTTTATACTATAACTAAACTTTTTCAGTTAAAATTGAATGGGATGGCAGAGACTTAAACCCTAAACTATATATGAGTTAAAAATCATATAATTACGCTCCTTAATTTTATGAAAAGCCAAGAGATATTGTAATAATTGCTGGTCGACCTGCTGCACTCACTCTCCCTGATTATTATGATCCAAATCCATTTGATATAGTAACTGTCAAATTTGAGACTCCTGAAAAGTACAAATAATACTTCAGAATGCAAAATTCAAACACTATAGTAAATCCCCATCAAAATATTTAATTATAAATAGCTTATTTATTATTCTTAATTTAATAAATTAAAACAAGCAAAATATCTTATTTATACAATTTTAGTGGGTGGGAGTAAAAGTGATTTCTCTGAAATTAAATTTTATTTTATAAATAAGTCATACAATTTGAAAAAGTAAGCAGTTAGACATCAATATTATTTTTTTTTTAAAAATTATGTTTTCAAAACGAGAATGAAATTATTTTTTATAATTTCTTAGGTAAATAAGTAACAATTTTTAAATTAACTTTTTTATTTTTATATATATTATTTATATTATTCTAAGTATAAAGTAAATTAATCTATGATAAATAGCATTGGTTTATTCGATGCAGGATTTCCAGAACTTGGTGACTAATATTTAATTATTACTCTACGGGATAACAATCCAACAAACCCTAAGGAGACAAAGTATTTAATAAAGGCCACCTTCCTACAAAATAATAACTTTTAAATGGAAAATCCTGATGTCAATAATGTCAGTTTAAATAATTCAACTCAAACTATTTATGCTTTTGCCAACTACAAGTAAATAAGTATTAATAAAGTTTCATCGACTGGTTTAATACAATTAAAATTTGAAAAGAGTATAAATATCTCGAATCTTACTTATGCAAAGGAACTTATCAAAAAATCTCTGAAAATAAGCTTTTAAGATCTAAATATAGAGTTTTAATGGGATATTGTTGACATAGGTACTAACTAAATCTCAATCTAAGTGTACTTTAGTAATCAAAACCCCAAAATCCCTTAGTGAGGTTTATAAGTGCTTTGATTTGTAGGGTATAGTTGGGGTCTTATTGGGGTTAGTAGACAATGCAGGTTTTATCTTAATTTAATAAATATTTAATGAATTTAGTTTACTTAAATCATACAAATTTTATCTGCTTGTCTTTATAATATCTTTTAAACCTTGCTCTCTCAAGTGGGTCAAGTATGTCATCTAATGTTTACAGAGGATAGTTAGGAGCTCTCACGATTATCATCTCTACTATGCTTTTAATTTCTTAGCAGACATCTTCTTACTTTATATGTTTCTGAGCCAAACTTATTGATTATTTTCATGCTTTGTACCAAAGTAAGACATAATTCCATGTCACTTTCTAATATTATTGCTGCTACTGCCCAAACATCCCATTAAACAGAACCATTAGTCCACTTCTCTCTTATTGGGAAGTAACCTACAGTACCAAGTACCTGTGCTAAAGTGACAATCTCCTATCTTAAAGCTCTATTGAAATCGATAACCACTACTTCTAAAGGCAGAGATTTAGCATAACGTTTTCAGGCTTCAAATCTCTATGAACATATCCAAGTTAATGCAACTCCTTAACAACCTGAATCATATCTGAGACTATATCGTTTAAATCATCAGGGTATCTATTGTGATAGGTAGTCTCTCAGAGTCATCTCAAATTTCTTTAGCCTTAATGCGATGAAACCATAACTTAAAATAACACCATTTAGCTTAAGCAAATTCTTGCAGTCTTTTCTTTAGGCCTCTCTAAGTACCATGTAATCATTAGCAAACTCGTTCTAATACTGTTGGTTCTTAATAAGATAACTGAATGGATACATATGCATACTCATCAACTACTATGAGCTTTGCTTTTGCAGGCACGTTTATATTCAAGTAGTTTTCAATACAAGTGCTGAGATCAACTGCATTTAATGCAGGTATATTCATAGCCTTCGCTTAGAAGCATGCTAAAATTGTATTTCCTGCTGGCTGGTTCATCTATTCATATCGCTTCTGTCTCTTGAGACTCTCTTGCTGCTCTCTTTATGACTCAAGAGTATTCGATTTTCTTTTAGCTGTTACTAGTTTTTTAGTCTCTTAATCTTCAATCAAGAACTCACTGAGGT